>KZ505855.1:399748-454771 GCA_002844005.1 Limosa lapponica baueri
GGTTGATGGTCAAGACAAGGTTGATGGACAAGATGATCTTGAAGGTCCCTTCCAACCTAGAGGATTCTGTGATTCTGTGATTTAATAAGCAGGTTGGAGACTGTAACTGTTGAATTGAGAGGTTTATAAAATATAATTTTGGCCTTTATCTATATATTAGGAGAGAACAAGAAGAACACGTAGGACTATCCTCTAAGCTAAAAATTTTGCTTGGCTTCCATTTGGATGTAATATGTTCTTTATTTCACCTATTGTTATTCTCTAGTTTGTCCTCAACTTCTCCTCGAAATTACTAGTAAATTGTTCCTGCAACTGTTGTAAGTTTTCTGTTAAAATCAATCAACATATTTTAAGTAAATTTTTTTTGTTACTGAGTGAAGTAATCGGAGTGTCTACTTGGCCTATTTCTCACTTTTAAAATCAGAATAGACTGATAATTTCTTTAGCTATGTCTAAATAGTAATAGCAAAGACATTCTGAGGCAACATGCCATTTATCTAATGCACCTTGATGTAAGATGTACCCTGTCAAAGTGTGTACGTGACCCTGACAAATTTAAGGTTCTTGAATTTTTATTATTGCTTAGAAGAAATTGGTAATATAGGAATGGGATATTATTATTTTAATCATTATTTATCCAAATAGTGGTCAGTACTGCTACGTGAAGTTCATTTAAGATATAGCACTGGTTGTTGGATTATATTTCATGGCTTTATTTATGTAACGAAAACAATTAAAACTACCTGTTTAAAATGTTTAAGTTTTTAGTTACTTTTTCAGTGGTAATGTAATTACAAAGTTACTTGTTTCTTGGTCACTGAAACTTTTTTTTTTCCTAATTTTGAATGCTACTGATATCTGTTACTGAAGTAGTTTTTATATTCATTCCAACTTATGAAACAGAATAATATTGATTACCTGTGTTAGATGGAAGCTATTAACTTGTGAAATTATTAACCTCTGACATGAATGAGAGGTAAATGTGAATGCTTTATTTCTAAGGGCACTGTAAGTTCACTTGTTGAACTTAATAGCTCATTACCTAAGGAACACTGGGCTAGTTATTCTTGCCAAGAACTATATATAAATAGATACAATATGAAACATGACAAAATTAATACCTAGCATAAATCACTGCTATATTGGAATAGTACTAGAGAATAACTCAACCCTCTATCCCTGAAGTAATTCACATTCAGTGAAACAATGTAGTATTCATAAATAATAGGACTTCTAAGTTACAAGGGATTCAAAGAAAACAGGAGCTCAGATAATGATGTTGGCTGAGTGTCTTGCTCACATAATTACAATGCAGTGATAGTTTATCATAAGATTATTAAAATATGACTACTGCTTTTTGTGTGTGTGTGTGTGAGACTGCTGGTTCTGCAAATGCCATATGTTCATTGGATTTTATACTGTGTTGTGCTTAATAGTGTACTTGTAACTATAAACAGCATTTATGTATTATAATTAATCCTTGATAAATGAATGTCCACATCAGATTATAGTTAGATCATTTTAATTGAGTAGATATATTTTCTATAGATTACAATGGCAGAAGTAAGACTCTTGTTATGTTCTCACCCATTCACATTTTGTGACACTGAACACAATTTAATCGTGTTTCTCAAAATCTACTGTGGGAATTAGCTACAGTGAACACTCTTAGATGTCTTGCTGGCATACAGATTTGACTATTCCAAGTTGTTACACAGGTCCCTCCACTCAGGCTGAAAAGTACTGATGCTTTACAGAGGCCTTTTCAAAATAATAATAGCTGCATGAGTAACTGATAGACGCAAACTGCAGCAAATACTAACTCTGAAATGTGATTACAGGCAAGACCCAATAGATAACTCTGGAGTTCTAATTTGGGTGTGGGAAATTTGGCATTGCCCAAGCCCAAAATTTGGATTTGGCATGTAATGTCAAAATAAATATATAAAGCCCACCCCTTTTTCACTTTAAAAATCACTAGTACCACTGTGCTTTGTGCATGCTCGCAGGGAGTCTTATTTTGATGTGTTTGCATGACCAAGATCTTGAGCCTTGATGCTGCTCACTGAATCCAGTGACTCTGCCAACGTCTTCTGAATGGCCTATAGAAATCTCAAAACGCAATGAACAAACTTTATCACCATGTTTGCCCCTCATAAATTGCAATAATAATCACTGTCTCCAAAAAAAATTATAGAAAATCAGTTAATTATTCTGCAATAATAGGGCAGTAGTTGAAAAGCTGAGAGAAACTGAAAATTTAGGATTGATTTATCCCTCCTATTCCAGAGGTGCCAAATTCATATCGTCCAGCTTGTAGAAGATTAGGAGTTATTTTCACACTTGTGGTATCTCTTCTGATACATTAAATATTGTTTTTTCTTATTACATAACAGCACCTCTTCAAATGGAGCAACCAAGAGAATTTATCTGCTGCAACCTAACATCTGCTAGTGTAACGTCTAAGGCTTTTTCCTGGGAAGTCCAGGATATTTATTTTACCCTCTTGGTTAAGATGTGGACTAAATGAAGGTCTTTGACTGCCTGGACCAGTCCTCTGTAAAGAAATCCTGTAAAATAGAAACAAGACACCAGTTTGTTTCCCAGACATTTTTTAAAATTAAAAAAGTCACAAGAGTTGCCAATAGCTTGGAAATATACTTTTTAATACGGTATGTGGGACCTTATATACTGGTCTACCAGTAGATTCCCCAGG
Source organism: Limosa lapponica baueri (assembly GCA_002844005.1). Taxonomy (NCBI): domain Eukaryota; kingdom Metazoa; phylum Chordata; class Aves; order Charadriiformes; family Scolopacidae; genus Limosa; species Limosa lapponica. The sequence continues at coordinate 402,465 of KZ505855.1, forward strand.
AGCTCACACCAAAGTTCTTCTAGGGAAATTCAGAGCTAGAGAGGCACATAGTGAGTTTAAATGATTTATTCACTAAACTCGTGAATCATAAGGTCTGTACTTATTCAAAAAGCAAAATTCACTACATGTGAGTTCGATATGCTTTCTTATAGCAATTTGTGTCCTGCAACATAGCCATGGTTCATAAAGCATACTTCTGCTGGAACTTGATGGAACTGAATGAAAACCAGTAACCCAAAAAAACCAAAGGAACCAGTGAGCAGCAAGGTGGAGGACACACAGTGACAAACTGTACTGTACATTTCAAGTGTTTGAAACAGCTTCTGATCAAGATATTTCTTTGATTATACCTTGATGAGTTCCTATCACTTGGAGATTATTATTTTTTTTTTTTTCATAGCTGAACCTCGTCTCCTACTATGGTAATACTTTCTTATTTGTTCTTTTCTAAAGACATATAAGTTTTTGTGAGAAACCATAACAGAAAATAAAGACAAGAAAATTTTGAAATTAAGAGAGTGAATAAGAAAATTTTGACTACTCATTATCACTCATGTCTCCATTAAACCATATTGACTGGCTTATACATCAGGCAAATCGTGGCTGTCAGTACTGGAATGAATATTCTTGGGTGGTATATATAACAAATATCAGTTCTTTATATCTTTTCCAAGATATTATTCACTAAGATATTATTCACAGAAGCTGACTGGCAAAGTAGTTGCCAGAATGGCTTCTTACTTTAAGCTCCATATCTGACAGATCCACAAAGAAGAATCTGACAGTAGCAGCAAAAGGGACTGTGTTGATAGAGAAATACACAGAAAATATACATTTACTGTGGGTCATGAAAATATCGCACAGTTTAGGGCCTTCTTTGCAAATCAAAATTATCTGGCGATTTGATAAAGGAGCTACTTTTATACTCATTTTACCAATAACAGAAAGAAATTATAGGAAGTCTCAGAAGTAAAAATTCACAGATTCCAATGATTTTGTGCATGAGTATACATACATATTTACATTCTTAGAAATATCAAAATGGTAATGATTTACACCTGTATTCTGCAGCTGCAAATAACTACATGATCAAGAGCACTGTATAATTGAATCTCTTTCTGTTTGACTAATATATTTTTCCAGGTTCCATTTAGTTAGTCTGATTTCTAAGCATTTTTTAAGTGCTCTGCTTTTGTTTAACAGAAGTCTTTCAACTCTCAATGTATTCTCATATCCTACTTGACAATTCTTAGAAACAAATTACCATTTTTAGATATAGTGTTTTATATAATGACAAGTGTTGATTTTGATCATCGAGAGCAGATGCAGTTATTACTGAAAATAATAATAAAAAAGTTTTCATGATAGAATAGCCTCAAGTGTTTTGCTTTATTAATATTAATGGTGTTAATAATGTATTAATAATGGAAGGCTAAATCTATTGCAATGCAAATTGGCACAGTTCCCTGAATTTGGTAAGACTATATCCAGTGAAGCTGTAAAAGAAAGTGATGCAGTTTCTAACTGAATCTGGATTTTTTAAGTGTAATCTTAATACTTAGGTTAAGTAAAAATACACTGGTTTGGGTGGGGTTTATTTCCATTCCATTATAACTTTTATAACCTTGTTGCTCCTAACATTACTTCTAAAAATAATTAGTGACTAATAAAGGAATATGTCTCTGACACAGTCAAAAATGGATGAGCTTCTCCTTAGTGAAAGTATCTAGTTTTCTATCCTTCTAAAGACTTCTAAAACTTCACAGTTTCCTGAAAATTTGATGTGTTTCTTATATTTACTTTTATTTCAATAAATGTAATATTTAATTTTTTTCTGTGATGTTATTTAGCCTTCAGACTGCTTTAAATTACATTTTAAACTAGTCTCCATTATTAAGATAGATTTGTATACCACTTCTGATTTTACATGCAGTCCCCATTGATTTTGAATGGATTTGTGAAATCAAGAACTCTTTTTGCTAGTGTTTTTCCAGGAATTTATGTTTAAAAATGTAAGAATGTGTAATTATTTTAAGATGTCATATGCCATCTTTTTCTTGCAGTAAAGTATGGAAGGCAATTTGGAAATCTATACTTTTATGTTATGCCTGAATGCATTTTTTATTATTCTTTCAGGCGTTCTTGCTAAAACGTATTATGTTTGAATCCATATGCATATGTGTGTGTGTATATATACATACACATAAACATTGCATTTCATTACTGCTGATTTTTTACACTAACTAGTTTTCAGTCTTAATATTTACCTGGAAATGTTTTGGATTTTTTTTGGTTTTGTTTTTGTTTTTTTTTACATAAGACTTTTGTATTTGCAGTACAATTCACGTAACAGGAACTGAGAAGCATAGATACTCAAATCTCTGCTTATTTCTAGGCATTGTTTGTTTTCCAGTAGCGAAAGGATGTGTGATAAGAACAACAGTTTTATAGGACTAGTCAAGTAGTCAAGATTGGGGCCCTTATTCAAGAACTTTTGGAACTTTTGGAGGGCTGATCTTTAAGTATGTGATGATAGCTGTCTGTATAGCTCCAGCCATCAAAATTTGCATTCACAATTTAGATAGACATTGTAAATTTTGCAGTAAATGAGTTTCCATACCGATACAACAGAAATGGTCTTTATTTGTAATCAAATTGAATGTCCCAAATTGGCCACAGAAATATGATTGAATTTTAGTACTTAAATGGTACTTGAAAGTTTACTAGAGAATCTCAGAGTATTTTTCTAAATTGTTTCAGTAAAATGTCATCCTATGTATAAGTTAGCAAAAGAAGTTCTAAGTTATTATATAAGTTATATAATATTCTTCCTTGAATAATCAAGGAAGAAAAAACTTGCAGCCTTGTTTGTTCTCGGATACATCCTGCAGGTTGTTCATCTTGTTTGTCAGAAAGCACTATAAAACATGTCTGGAATGAATTTAAATTATTTATTATAACTAGTGAAATGCAGGAAGTGACAGAAATTGTCCTCTTTTATGCATAAAAGAGATTTACATGTCTAATTTCTATTATTAGTGATCAAGAAAGGAATCAAAATAATTATTTTGATTTAATGATTTCCTCCAAATTTCAGAGTTGCTCTCATTTAAAATCAATGATAATGTTTCCAGGTTAACGCTGTACTCATTAAATATACTGAGGCCCTAGGGGTAGGGGACATTTACATGGCAGCTCCTAAGTGATTTCACTTGCTAATTCTGCCAGTAAAATCAGATGATCTCCCAAATGAGGAGAACTAATTAAAAATTAGATGTCTTCCTGACTTTTTCACTTAGAGTAAAACCTCAGAAGTAGAATGTCACAGTCATTCTGTAGGGAGGATTTGTCAAATCTCTTTTCTTTAGGACTGATGAGATTCTGGATATGTAAAGTTAACATCTTCAACCCACAGCTTAAATCCTCATGATATAAATAAGAGTTTTACACAAAGATGAAGGAAAAGTCCACATGCTCATGTGTTTTAAGCCTCTCTAGGAAAGTTGGCTGAGTCAGAAAGACAGGAAACAGTGAGACAAGCATTGTTAAAGTACTTCACATAGAGCAATTCAGTTTTTCTTTAATAGACACCTTCATGCAATGCATGTGACACTGCATCTAATAGTAACAGTTTCTTAAACTTTGGGACAATTATAGAATATTTGTTCACCATTTAATTAGCTTTATACATAATCTTTGTAGAAGAAGGCCTCCGATGTTAAGAAAACACTTTCTATTTCATGGGTTTATTCGCTATCAAGGCCTTGAGTTAACTCAGAGAGAAAGTCCCAACTAGAACTTAAATACATGTAAAAACAACCTGTCAGCCATTTGCAGTTTCTATAAGCTGAACATCAAAAAGAAAAGAAAAACAGATGCCATGATAGAAACAAAACAAAAACAACCATCAGGAGCAAGAAAGGACACTTTTGAGAAATGCACATACTACCCTGCTTGTTTTATTTTAATTTTATTTGAATTTGTTGGTCATAAAATTATAACCAAGAAATACACAAATACGGTACTTATTTACATTAAGATAGACACATTATACCAAAAGTCTATCTAGAAATTATATCATACTCCAATCAAATTCTAACAAGATTTTTCCCCTCTTTTTTTCTTTAAATGCATCTTGCACGTGAGCTATATATATAAATATATATAAGAACTGTGTGATATGCTTAAAAAATTAAAAAATGTAATTTAGCACTGCATATTTTTAGGTCAGTCTTAACCCTGAAAAAAAGCTAAGATGTCACACTCAAGTATTTGCAAAACAGTTAATGAAACTAGAAACCGTAACAAAACACAAACGCCTGTCCTGGCTTTAGCTCTGTCTGCTGATACTTTGCTCTAAAGCACTTCTTTAAACTCCTCAGAAACTGAAAAGTATGTGCTTTTAAGTCAAGTTATGTGTTCGGAAAAATAAAACCAAACCAAAACAAAAAAACAACCCTTCCCTTTCAGATCAGGAAGTAACTAGTTTACAAGTCAGTAAAACCAGTAAACCTGCCTTCTGGAAGGAAAAAGTATATATTTCACATAGAGTAGAAACAATGAAAAAGATTATCCATGAAGAAAGTCTTGAAGTATAAGAGAGAGCTCTGAAAAAGTGAGGAGGGAATGAGAAAAGAAGGGAAGATCTGATGCTAAATGTCCATGTATTGGACTTAAATGGCAGATTTGGGTAGCTGAGAGCTGCAGGATGCCCTTGGTGGAGGAGGCCTTGAGAGTCCAGTTGGCTCTGACATTGCTCTAAACATCCCATTGCACCCCAAACTGCCACCAGGCAGGGGTGTCCCGGGCGATCTGGCTCATGTGTTTAGGAAATATGGATATCTGGGAGGCACAGGACACACATCAAGACAGGCACTTTGGGAGACCCATGAGAGAGGTACCTGGGGAAACATATTGAGGAGAGTCACTTGGGGAGACACATGGGGATAGACTCTTGGGGAGACATGTGAGGAGAGGCACTTGGGGAGAGACATGTAGATACTGTGCAAGGTGCTGCTGTAGACATGTAGAAAGACAGAGAGAGAGAGAAGAGAGACTCCAGGGGCACACAGAGGAGACCAGAGGCAGGACCAATGGCAATTTAGAAGAAGGCACCAAAGTGCCACGCAGGGGAGCCAACAGCCCAGCCCCCTGATCTTGCACTACACAGCTGTGACTGCTGTGCTGGCTCATCTGAACTTCCTCCTGGACTGCACTGTCTACTCCATGAGACAGCAAGGTCTCATGGAATTTGTAAAACCACACATGTATCTGTGATCAAAGTGCTTTGCATCTGCCAATGTCATTTAAAACTGCAACATTCCAGAGATTTGATTACATGGCTCTATTGGCATTATTGCTCTTCATTGCCAGATAGCATATAGTTATCAATACCTTTTTGTTTCACAGGCACTACTACTGAGAACAGATTTAAACCCCAAAATAAATAAAAAAAACAACAAGAAGAAACAGATTCAGTAATTCTGTCATTATTTAAAAAAAATATTTTCTGGACCAAACCTAGTTTCAGCATGCAATTCTGTCTGTTTAGCTTTAGAAACCAAAGAACATTGTGTCTTGAATGTCTGGTAAAACAAAGTCTGACAAACCATAACAAGTTACAAATTTCTTTCACTCCAAGATACATACTGAACAAAATACATCTCTAAAATGCATTCACAATTACTCTTAGAATAACAAAAAGGAAAATAATTGTTAACATATCCCATCCAACTGCAGCATTTTTATATGAGGCATTACAGGGGAATTGATTTATAATTCTTTTGACATTAGCCTGTACCCAAAGGCATGACAGTGCAACCCATGAAAAAGGAAAAATTACATGTCTTCTTTAATTTACCAGTGTTCCTATGTATCTTAAATACTTGATTTTATGGGCCCTTTTGTGTTACATAATCTTTTACAGAGCCTTCATTTGACTTCAGCATTAACAGAATAGAACCTGAAACCAGTGTACCTTACCTAATATTTTTTCTTATAAAATAACTTATTGTTACATAGAAATATTTTTAAAGTTTAGTTATATATGAAAACATGACAGCTACATTTTTTTCTAAATAATAATGAAAACAGTTCATCATATATTATGGAAGAACCACTCCTTTGGTTCTATGCTATGAAATTTGAAATCATGTAAATCCCTTTGCTGGTTTTGTTCAAAGAGAGTAGAAAGCATTTACCAATTTAGATTTCACCAAAAAATATTTTGTTAAGGAGAATTCATATTCCTCTTGAGCTTATATGAATATTTGCTGAAAGGTTTGTAAATATTTACAAACATAAAATTGGAAAACGTCATAAGTCTCATTTATTTACATGGAAAGTCCTATTACAGAGCATTCATAACAATCTGTATGAATTTTAGCAAATGCTAGGGATATGGCTTTACTACACTCGTAAAATGCTTTTGGAAATTAGAAAGAAAAATTATGAGGAGTAGCAAAAGGGTGTCCACTCAGCCATTTTTCAAACTTTATTATCTTGACCTTTCCTAAACAATTTTTTAACACAGGCCCTAGGACTGAATGACCGTGCATAAGGATCTTGTTTACCAGTCGTGTGCTAAAGAAGTCTGCTTGCAAAACAGAATTTATTGGCCAGCTCTTGGCTATTCCATATCCCACACTCTATCATGGACTTCTGCCGCTTTGCCCCATAAGGAAAAGAAGGGGTGTGGATATCAAGGCAACAATCAAGATACCAAGTACACTAAACACATTGTAGTCTACTTATCCTAGCAGGCTTATTCCTTTAAGGGACTTTCTGCTTGATCTTGTATTTATCAAATCCATTAGGAAGGATTACACAGAATCTATCCTGCAGAGTCTCTCAAGTCTGCATTTGTAAGAACAGAGATTATTTCAGATGTGAATTTTCAACTCATGGTCTGTAACTAATAATTTTAAAAGTAATGGAGGAAGAGGGAAAGCATCATCATTCTGTATCCTCAGACAGAGCACTGAAATGAATGAATGCAAGCCATCTGCTTCTTAGAAATGCTGTATAACAGACCTAACGCTGGGAGAGACAGAGTGTGTTAACAATAGACTAAAGTTAAATTAAGGAAAGATACTCTTTCTAATAACAGTAGACTTTTTATTTTATTTTACTAAACATTATTATTATTTCTCTATTGTTTATCACATTATTAACATAGATATCAGTCAATGTTTCTGTCTTTTCTGAACTCTTTATTTCTACAGTTCTTCTGATGTAAAATAATTAAATTTCAGATCCTCTACCTGTGTGCCTGTTTTATTCAATGTATTGCCCAGGGTACTTGCTTTAGCAAACTAACACATCTAAGACTTACATTTTCATGAAAGCTCCTTCTTTTTTATTTTTGTCAAAGTGTTGTATAGGTTACTATGGGTACAAAGATACCAGGAAATAGCTGATTGAAGGGGGAAGACGTAGGTGCTGAGGGGTAGCATGTGAAAGTCTCCCAAGACTAGCAGGCTTATGGAATCTGCAAGAACTGAAAAACTCAGGACACCATGAATCAGCCATGTCTGTTCAAGGCCATCAGCAAACACTGATATCAACAATAGGCTGGATAACTCAGACCACATCCAAGAGGGAAGTAGCTGCTCTATGCAGGCAAAGACAACAAAATTATGCTTATATACAGCTGAAGAAACAAGGAAATCCTTGAGGGGCTTTCTGAAAACCTACCTGGAAGCCAGATGGGGTTAGTTAGTCTCCCAACTGTTGCTCCTGCTGCACAACTATGAGTGTATGTGTGTGAGACAGAGAGAAAGGGAGAGGGAAATTTGGGAGAGAATGATTGAATACACTGTGCAAAGAGTTATCTGCTATGAATAACAGCTTCGGTCTATTAATTGCAACAGCTTAATTAATAAAGGGTGTTATAATAAACATTGGTTGTGATCAAGTTTCTGATCCCCTACTGGAAAAGGAAATTTACAACATTAGATGCTTCTTACTAACCACATCCAATTTTCTGGTTGAAATAGATGCTGTATTTCTCTTAGTTCCATTGCCTATATGCAAGTTTATCTCATTAATTTTAACACTTCCATTTTTTTGTTATCTTGCCCACTATCTTCTCCTATATTTTTTATCAACATCTGTGGGACATTGTTATTCTCCTGATATTTTTCCGTGCCACACATGCAGACTATATAAATCAATATACTTTTTTTTTGTTTGCTTTATATGTTTAAAACAAACTTAACTTACTTGTTGCAGCCTCTACCACAAAAGATCCTTTACTTCAAGTGTTCCAAGAAATTCCCACTACTAGGAATAATTTGGGGTTTTTTCTGCATATACCTCCCTAAGCCATTTCCTATTTTTCACGTTATTGTTTAGACAACATTAGAAAAAAAATAATCCAGTAAAGGTCATGGGATCATAGTATTCTGTGGTGCTTCAGGTGGGAAGGAACCTCAGGAGGTCTCTAATCCAACCTCCTGTTCCAAGCAGAGTCAGCTATGAAGTCACTCGGGGATTTATTCATTCACATTCTTGAATATCTCAAAGAATGGAGACTGCAGAACTTCTTACGGCAGCTTGTTCCTCTTCCTGACTGTCCTCATGGTGAAAAAAAGTTCCTAGACAAACTTGTGCTTTACTGGTGAAAAGTGAAAAAGAATCTGAACTTTTCTTGTTCCAACAAATGCCCATGGTCTGTTGTCCACATATCACTGTGAAGAGCTTTGCTGCCTCTTCTTTGTGGCCTCTGAGTGACTTCTCAGCATGCTCTGTAATTCTGAATTCTAGGAACGATAGACAATTTAGTCCTCTGTGAGGATTATTTTTGGATGTAGGCACACACACACTGCATATTTGATGTGGAAAACCAGCATGTATGCTGCACATTCGCAGCAGTTTTGCTACCAGTTAAAAAAATTGATCATGCCAAGCTAACCACAAAATATAAGCATACTTTTTAATGGATCTAGTCTACTTAAACTTCTATTGAAATATTAGCTGAACTGGGGCCAATTACAAGTTATAAGGTAGATAAAGAACTTGGTAAAAAAAAGAGATAATAATTCAAGGAGTAAAAGGCATCTAAAAGAAGCTCCTGTTGGATTTTCTTAAGATTCGGTCTTGAGAATAAGCTTCTTTAATGTTTTTATGACTGATTCTAATCTAGAAATAGGAATATTCTAAGTAAATTTTCTCATGACACAGAGTTGGGAGACATCATTAATATGCAGCCAGACCTGGATATCATAAGGGAACAATGAGATGATCTACCAGGATAAAGTAATACAAATGGGACAAAATTTAGTAGGGTCATGTGCGTTGGGACTTATAGAATGAGTTTCTACTAGATTAACTAAAAACTTATCAGCAGAAAATTACTTCAATGACCATGCCTGTACACTGCCAAATTAATGCAGAAATGGAAAAAGTGAAGGGAAAGTCTAAAAAGTGCCATGAAATACATTCCTAGTAGTGGCAGGAAGGTATTAAAATTATTATACAAATGGAACGGAAGCGAAAGGAACAGAATAGAATAGAATAGAATAGAATAGAATAGAATAGAATAGAATAGAATATTTTCAGTTGGAAGGGACCTACAATGATCATCTAGACCAATTCAGGGATGACCAAATGTTAAAGCATATTATTAAGGACATTGTCCAAATGCATCTTAAACACTGACAGGCATGGGACATCACCCATCTCTCTAGGAAGCCTGTTCCAGTGTTTGACCATCCTCTCTGTAAAGCAATGATTCCTAGTGTCCAGTCTAAACTTCCCCTGATACAGCTTTGGACCATTACCACGTGTCCTATCATTGGATGCCAGGGAGAAGGGATCAGCACCTTCCTCTCCACTTCCCACTTCAGGAAGCTGTAGAGGACTCTCTTGGCCTCCTTTTCTCCAAACTATACAAAGTCAAAGTCCTTATATGCTTCTCATAGGACATTCCTTTCAGCCCTTTCACCAGCTTTGTTCCCCTTTTCTAGACACATTCGAGTACCTTCACATCCTTCTTAAACTGTGGGGTCCAGAACTGCACACAGTATTCAAGGTGAGGCCACACCAGTGCTGAATACAGTAAGATAATCACCTCTTTTGACCAGCTGGTTATACCATGTTGGATGTACCCCAGGATGTGGTTTGCCCTCTTGGCTGCCAGGGCACACTGCTCATTCATATTGTGCCTGCTGTCGATCAGCACCCCCAGATCCCGTTCTGCAGGGCTGCTCTACAGCCATTCGTCTTCCAATTTATACTTGTGCCCAGTGTTACTCTGTCCCTGTCCTAGGTACAGAATCTGGCATTTGTTCTTGTTAAATATCATGCCATTAATGACTGCCCAATGCTCCAATCTATCTAGATCCCTCTGCAATGCATCCTATCACTTGCACCTCCCAGTTTATGAGTCATAGTCTAGAACACTGCTGATAACTCTGTTATTCCATATAAGAAGAAATAAATAAATTTGTAAGACATTCAGAGAAAGGTGATTGGGATACTGTAAAACTTACATTAGGAACAGCAGCTAAAAGACCTAGCAATGTTAAACCAGATAAAATGAAGCTTGAAAAGACAGTACTAAAAAGTAGAGGATAAAAATAAGACTGAATAAAGCTAAAGGATAAATGTTGACGCGAGAACAAATGGGCAAAAAGTGACTATGAATAAAGTTAACTTCTACATTCTAACTTTCTTTTACTAGCCAAATTGATGAGAAAAAAATGGCCTGTTCTATATAGGTGCTTGCTTCAGTGTGAAGAGATGGGTTACTGGGGATCAGGCAACTTCCATATCTGCAGGAACAGGGGCCAAGGAGGGAAGAGATTCGTCCCAGTCCCGTACTCTGGTTATGGTACAGCACCCTCTCTACTGGGACATGAGCTATTTTGATAACATTACTTTCTCATAGGTTTTACTTTTTGATTACTTTTGGATAGTTTCCTTTTCCTTCATGGGGAAACACTGTGTTGAAGTACAGGCTTAAAGCCAGCTGAAGATAAAAATTTGTTCCTGGTAAGAGCTCTGTGTTTTGTTTCACAGACAGAAAAACCCAAACAAACCAAACCACAAACCAAAACCCAAACACCTCAAAAAACCTAAACCACAAAAAAAACCCTAACCAAACCAAACTAGACAGGATGCAGTTTGGCTTTGTATTTTGCTTGTATTTACATCTGAATGGTGAGGGAAGTTTTCTAAATAGAGATGTAAGTAAGTATAAAAACTGATAGGGGCATACAGTTGCATACTGACTGATCTAGTTTGGGATGGATCAGAGCCAACTTTCTGTTCAGTGAGAAAGGCTCCTGCTCTTAGTTGTTGCTGTAGCAATCAGGGTCAGCTGACTTGGTTGTTTACCCAGTGGAGGGTTTGCACCTATGGGGAGGCGTGGACAGGTCAGGTGATCCAAACTGACCAATAGGGTATTCTATCCCATCTGCCATGCTCAATATAAAAGCTTAGGGAAGAGAGGGTCAGGTTGGCTCTTGTTTGAGGGTTTTATTTAGTTGTGCTCGTTCTTTGATGATTGATGATTGAGGTCTGAGGAGGACCATGTCAGTTCATCTACCTTTGATCACCATCAGTGAGTTCTAGAATCCATTTTGTTTGTCACTGAGTCCAGACTGGAATTTTCCCAGTACCTGCCAGTGACATCTTCCTGGGAACTTGATATGGTTTTATATATATTTATTTATAGTGTATCTATTTCTTTATTTCCTTTTTATCTTATTAATATTTCATTAGTTTAGTTTTTGCCCTGAACTCATAAATCTCTTTATCTGTTCCTGTCCTTGGAGAGAGAGGTGGGGGAGAGCATCTGTTGTCATGTCATTAGCCAACTCGGCCTAAACCACTACACTGACAAAGGAGAAAATGAGATAGGCTAACATCATAACGAAGACAGAATTTGTGGTAGCTGAATGTATTATTTGAGAAGTTCCCCTCTATTCTTACTCTATGAATTTAAAAATAAAGGAAAGCTCAATAGATTGGAAGGAAATATACATTCTGGTCTTTGGTACCTGCATGTGAGCTTAGTGAATGAGTTCGAAGGAAATCTTGTTATGCTATGTGATTACTATTCACTTTTATACTTCCATGTGGGCTCTATTTGCACAGCTTTATAACAGGCTTAGTAATAGAGCATACTAGTAACCTTACATAATTTAGACATTATTGAAATAATACCCTAAAATATTGACTGTAACAAGCTCATCATAGTATACTTATTTCAGAATATGGCTTTTTAATGTCGTTAGTTATATTGCCAGCAATGTACATTTCAAAAGTTGAAATAACTCTTTTTTTTGGTATGTAATACATTCATAGGATCCCTTATTTGTTAACTTAATGCTACACACAGAATTTAAATTACAAATGATTTAATTTTTTGATCTTAAGATGGAAAAAATTTGTCTAGTAAAAAATAAAATAGAAGGCTAATAGCCTAACAGAAATAAAGAATTCCTATTCTCAGAAAGGATAGCAAAAAAGTAAGGAAAAAATCACTGAATATTAACTATCTGGTACTAAAAAGCAATTAGCAAATGCAAACATAAGGAAATAAATATGACTATTACCAACAGATAAACCTAAAGAAAAGAAAGAACAAAAATACAATAAGCTACTCAGAAAATATTTTTTTTTTCCTAGAAGTGGATCTGTGGAACTATACATATTTTAAACAAAAGACAGATTCCTTCTCTGTACCTGTGGCTTGTTAATATCTTACTGATTGCATGTCAGGCTTTCTCCAGTGTGTTTTCCTGAATACCCACAGCTGTCCCTGATAATGCACGCTGTCAGAGAGCACCTTTTACAGCAGTGATTATGTGTTCCACAGTCATAGAACATTTGTGAAAAAGAAAAGAAAAACAAAAAATAAGAGAAGAGAAAATAAAAATTAAAAATAAAAAAAAAAAGAGAAGAGAAAAAGAAACAAAGGAAAAAAGAAAAAAAAGACTTATTATTGGGGTCTTTGGATAGAGTAACACTCACAGGGAATGAGCTCTCAGGCAGGATGGTCAGTCACTGTTTAGATTATGATGGGTGCTTGTAACAGCGTTTTTAGCTAAGACTCCCCAAACTGTTTTTATAAAATCTTGTAATCCAGCTGTTATGTGTTCCTATATTCTCAGGGTCCCAAGTATACCAATGTGCATTAACTGCCTTAACGGCCTCGCATCCTCCGGCAATGCAGCCACCCTACCACCATCCTTGTTTTGTTTGCCTAGGTCCAGTGCTGTAGGACTGCATCCTTTTGATAAGTGTATAAGCTGGGGCCTGTGCTGGGGTCACCTTGTCTCCCAGCCCATCTTGCCTCAGCCCTGCTTTTCCTGCCCCCTGGCATAAATGATCCGTTACTATTGATTATCTTAAACTGCATACAAAACATCTCCTGGTTATCCTCAGTATGTGCAAAAAGGTTATCATTTGACCATTTCTGTCTCTGCATGAGCACTTTATACTGACTATTTACAAGAGTCTTATCTACACAAAGGCTGGTCAGTTCTGCACGGGAACCATCTGGGGAGTTTCTGAAAGGGCCAGGTTTTCCACCCAGGGTCTCAATCAACATGTTGAACATACAGACTAGTCTGGGCACAGCATTTCACCTGGGAAAATCTTAGGGACAGTTTGAAATTCTGACCTGGAAAGGTCCTCTGCAAATTAGTCAAATGCTTTGTTGGGAAGATGATTAGGAGTTCAGCCAATAAACTTGTCTCAGGACAGTCCATTATCTCAACCATGCAGATAATGTCATGGCGAATTTCTGGACCACCCCGAGAATTAACGACTTAAGTGCACTGGGTGCGCACAAAGGCTTATACCCAGCTATACAGCAGTTATAGCTAAGGGACAAATTCGAGTCTAACTTGCAAATTATATTCCATACCTTTTGCCACACAAGAAGAACTAACAAATGAAGTCTTCTGCTGATGACATGAGAATAGCAGGACAACAGCTTAACTGGAATCAAATGCTCTGTTAATATGTCATAATGAATATATTTCCTCACTGAAGCTGAAAACAAGGCTGGCTATACTGAAAAATAAGACAGGAGAAACACCTACCTGCCTAGAAGTTTCCAGGTCTGTAAGGACAAGGCTTGCACTGACCAAAAGCTGAAATGATTTACGAGAGCAGTCCTCCTCAAATAAATCCCATGGTTCCCTATTGCAGGAAATTTTTGGTCATCCTCATTGATATAAAACTTTATATAATGTACTAATATAATTTGTAGTGGTCCACCTTAAAACAAACTCAGCCCTGCAATCATTATCACCACATCACTATGTTTGCAATGGCAATATGCACAAAAATGGTTTTGCTTTAAAAAGGAGTCATTTAAAGTACAATATTCAGCAACATGAATTCAATTATATAAATAATTAAAGATAGACATTTGTTATAGGTATGAGTTAATGAGTGTAGTATAATTAAGGAGCCTTTGTCTAATCACATATTTAGATGCTAGAAAATATCTTCCTTCCCAACTGTACTGCTGAAAGACATGCACACAATTTTAATTTTAGTCTTGGAAGCACCTCTCCCAGTAGATTAGTTTTAAATGTCAGTGTTCCAGACTCTAGCCAAATGCAGCAAATGAAAATGTGATAATAAGAATTGTGACGGCTGTACAGCATCTATAATGCATTAATTGACATTGCCTTCTAACATCTCTTACATGGAATATCTAGGTAGTTCCTCCATCAGTTGCTACTTGTTAAAGTGCTAATGATTATTTTCCCCATTGTTTTTTTCCCATGATTCTTTTCCTTGGAGACTCAATAGCAAATCAACCATAACATATTTTTGTGATCCTATAAAGTATTTTCATATTCTTTGTAGGAATTTTGAGAGGGACTGCAGGGTGATCCTTTGGCTCACAATGACCACTCACTGTACTTCTAGTATTACCACTGTAATTCCTTCTGTTGGGAAGTGATTTAGATGCCTAAAAAAAGAGATCTAAATTTAAGCTAGTGGTTTTTCCAAACTGCATTTAATCATGGGATATCTGCCTAAAGGCAGACATCCTATTCCCCTATTTACACAATGGAAGATATTGTGGATAGACAGCCTTCAACTGGAGTGATTGAGGTGATTCAGCTTTATCAAGATGACAGCACAGCAACATGAAGGAAAACTGCTGCAGGGTATCACACTAAAACCCCCTCCTCTCACTCTTTCCTTCCATATTTCTGCTCAGTCTTGCTCCTTCTTCAAATCTGTTGTTACTTTGTTTTGCAAAAAAAAAACCAAACCAAAACAAAAAAGCAACCTCAAACCCTGAAGGTTTATTTTCCCTTCTCTACTAGCAAGGCCTATTTCCCCTTATCCCAGATGAGCTATCTAGAAAACAGAAGGGGCAGTTTTCATGGACAAAAAGATGTAACCTCTGTGAGAAAGTTCTGAAAGAAGAGTCACAGCCTCTAGTCTTACAGAAGCACCGAGCCTGCAAAAGCTGGCACACTTGGACACCATGGTTTCTATCTTTCACAGCCGAAACCAAAGCAGGTGGCTCATGTAGATATCATGTATGTTCAGCCAATAAATATTACAGTTGCT
Organism: Limosa lapponica baueri; assembly: GCA_002844005.1. Lineage (NCBI taxonomy): Eukaryota > Metazoa > Chordata > Aves > Charadriiformes > Scolopacidae > Limosa > Limosa lapponica. Next base: position 418,020 of record KZ505855.1, read on the forward strand.
GCCTGCGGTGCAGTGTGGTTGATGATTTACATGCTTAATTTCTTGCTATAAGGGCATATGGATGCTGGCAGCTGAAGATTGCTCTCTCACTGAGTGGTACGTATGATGGTAGTGTTTTCCCACTTTTTACTGTAAAGTGGAAAAATCCCTATAATATAGGACAACATAGGCTGGAAGAGGGGGAGACTAACTAAGAGCAGGTTGGGGTGCCAAAGAAGGACATAGAAAGGATGTTCTGAGTGTACCTGGGAAGACGTATAGCCACAGTTTCCCATTTTCCTTATTGTCTTAACACTCTATACAGGATCAAGATATAGGAGCCAGCAGTACTGCTTGCAATACGCGCCTTCATGCAAAACACTTAATGTAAGAAGTCAATGCACACATATTTCTACAGTGACATAATCCTTTCATAGATCCGACAGCAATGCCTGACTTTTCTTGTAGCAGTGCCAGCATCCTTCTGACTGGGTAAACTGCTCAATTTCCATGGCCAGCCAGAAATATGGAACAAGCTCCCAGGGGCACATCAATGCGAACAGCTGCCCATGAGCCACAGAAGCCAGTGCTGAATCATTCTACCACAAATATGAAGCGTTAGTTTCAGGTGGTCAGCAGGATGAACCCTTCATCATGAGCCTAAGTTTACATGAGTTTACTTTGTCTTACAGAAAAAAGTCAGAATTTATAGTAACACAAAGTATAGGTTTATTTATCAAGATGGAGAAGTCACACACAGACACAAGGCTTAGAAATAAAAGTGGCATTGAAGTAAATCCTAATTTACATCTTTTGTTTCAGTAGCAATTAGTAATTGAATCTATATCCCTCTGACGTGGAATTGTTGTGGTTTAAATGTAGTTTTATTGCTGAGCATGATGTCATATAGTCTGGAACATCCCTTTGGTCAGTTGGGATCAGTTGTCCCAGCTGTGTCTCTTCCCAACTTCTTGTGCGCCCCCAGCCTGCTCATTGAGGACAGTGTGAGAAGTAGAAAAGGCCTTCATTCTCTGTAAGCACTGCTTAGCAAAAACTAAAACATCCCTGTATTATCAACATTGTTTCCAGCACAAATTCAAAACATAGCCCCATACTAGCTACTATGAAGAAAATTACCTTTATCCCAGCCAAAACCAACACAGGAATAAAGAGAAAAAAATGGGTTTATGAGAGGCTTAATGCTTCTTCCCCTCACAATCCTTTCATTAGTTTAAGTCATGTCATTAGTTTAAGTTTTCGGGTTGTGATACTCGAAGAGTATAGTGTCCTGTCTGATCACTGTCTTCAGTTGCCAAATTCAATCTTAGGCAGTATAAAAAGAGGGAGAAGAATTAACATTAAACTTCCTTACACTGTTAGTGAGGACACTGAATGGACATCTGCAAAGGAGATCAACAGGAGTCATGTGCCTGAAGCCAGAAGCTCTCTGTGCCTTAAAACTGTTCATTGAGATGATCCATTCCTATGTCTGTGCAAAGAGTACTTAGAAGCATTAAGGCTGTAGTTGAATGCATAAGGGAACTACACATGGCCTTTATCAAAAGACAGTTAAACAGAGGTATGACATTTGGTCTTGCTTGGAAGCAGCTGATAATGATATTCTTTCTTTGGTACGGTACTTCTGTTACTAAACTCCAGATGTAAGTTCACATCACCATAAAGAGATAATTTTGAAAATATTCCAGGGCACAATGCAGGATCTATATGCAGATACATATGCTTGCAGAAATATGCAAGATTTTCCACAAAACATAGTCTTTGATGTAACTATTCAAATTAAAACAAGTTAAAAATATCTTAAATTTCAAGATGATGGTACGTACCTGAGATTACACTGTAGAGCAGTTCCAGTAGCTGATGTTTCCAGAACTCCACAACTTTTCATTCATGGAACTTGTATCAATATGAAAAAGCTGGCCAGCATTATAAATGTGCCTATTAGGAATTCTCAGAAATTTTCTTTCTGAAAAGCATGCAGTAATAGGTAGATGGTACTTCAGGAAGTTTAAGGGAAGAGTGGATGGATTTTTTGCATTTAGATCTTTCAGTCTACAGCTGTCATGAAACAAGTCCTTTTCTTTATTTTTTCTTTATTTTCTAAATCCATTCTATCTTGGTATCATAAGATGCACAGACCACAATGACATCTTTACTCTTTTACTAATAAGTACACAAATGAGTATGCATGCAAAAATTCGTGAAAATAAGCTTAATAAATAGATCCCTTTATATGCATTTTTTTTTTTCAGATATCTCACCCTTTTCTTGATTATCTGTATTCCCTTCGTAGAGCTTTTTGCCAATCTGTACACTGGGATTGATACCAGAGAAGGGTTGCTAGGCAACATAAATTGGAAATCATGTAGTGGACTAGTAAGTATTTCTGATGTGGCCTTCTTGAACCATACCTTAGTCTTCACACCTCACAAGTAATTCTGGGATTATGGGCTGGTGTAACAGGTAGGCAGTGGTCTCCAATTAGTATACCCTAATGTACAGAGAAGTAGTATGTCAAAATGAAAGTTATTAATGAATCCAAGGCTCACATTTAATATTCAAGGATACAGGACTCAGAAATGACAAGTTGGAGACCTATGCAACGCTATGTAACATAAAGTGTCTAGCTACCTAAGCTTGAATTAAACAGTTAAAAAGTAAATGGAACAGTAAACGTCAGTATTGTAGCCTTTGGTTGTGTCTATATTAGTAAATAAGACAATTTCTGGAACTGCTCCTGGACACTGTATTGCATTTTCTGTCAGACCGCTAGAATGGTCCCCAAAAAGCTTTCAGCTTGTGCCAGTAACATTTTCCCAAGGCCTTTCTTGGGACAATCTGAGAATTAAGACTGACTATGGATGACCCCCAAAAGACACTGTGGATATATATGTGATGTTCTGGAGCATATGGGAGTTTAATAGTTTAGCAGTATGAATGCAGGTTGTTCCACAGAGTTGACCTTAGTGATAGACAAAAGTCTTGAGCCGCAGTTAATATATTAGCATGGGCTTAGCTTGCAAGGATTGAGCTATGTGTTTTCAGTCTTCACAACTTTCTTGATCCCAAGATCCTGGTATTCTATCTCAATATATGTTGTGATTTGCATTTTTATACTATCTTATATGACATTCAGAAGCTTTTGATCACAACTAGATTCTGTAGTTTTCTACAAATCACTTTCTGAGTACAAGTGATACATATATATGCAGTTTACCAGATCATCTATATCTGCCGCTTTATAATATAAATATGGTTATTTGAATGATTCACTACATTAATTCCAATTATTTAGAAGGTCTTATTATTCAGTTCTGTTATTCTGTTTATTTCCTTTTATTTGCAATGTTGCTTTGACAATTATGAGCATGCATGATGGCTATTGTGTTTCCGTGGTGAGACATCAAATGTGCAAGCTCTTATAATTTTGTCACTGATTAAATTATACATAATTCCAGTAGGAAATTCACAGGATGTCTCTCATTGTCACTGCTTCTGTTAAGCTTCCTTACTCTTTAATTCTCTCCTTGCCTTCCTATTTACACTCTGAGTATCTCTTTTCTGAGATGCTCCGCACCATTTTTCTCTGGTTTGAACTATATTTAATTACGCCATGCAAAGTTAAAGAATTGTAACAGGAAGGAGCGAGAAACTCCAAAATGTAATATATTTTATTTTGTTATTCATTGAACAGACAAAAGATGTGCCTTCAAATCTTCCTATGTGAAGAATATCTTAGAAGAATATCTTGTGAGTATCTTAAAGAATATCTGTGTGAAGGTAACTTGCAACCTCAATAAATGCTATAGTCATTGCTTTGGCAAATTTTACACAAGTGCTGCATTTTAACTGTTACGGGTATAGGGAGGCTTTTCTAGGTGTTGAAAATAGGCTTCATCTCACCTAACTTTAGACATCTGAAAGTCATGTAGGTTTTCTAAGTAGTTGAGAGAAGTACAAACATCTGCAAAGAACAGGAGGTTAGATTTATCTTGCCATGTGTCTTTAACATAGTTATCTATGTGTGAAGTGGATTACAGTTACATTTCTGTTCAGTACAATCAATGGAGTTTAGAGAGTTGATAATTTTATTCTATAGTATGTATTCACAAGTCTGAAGGGCTGTCTGTGCTCCAGTGCCTACTAGTCATCTTGACATAAATATTTCAATCCTTGAGTTGAATCCTAGCACAAAAAAGTTTTGTCAAGGTGAACTCTAGCCAAAGAATCAGATGAGAAATATGATATAAAGAATTAATGGTATTTAATGTTAGAGGTTTTCTTTAGAGGCAGGTGCCCCATAGATGCATGTCTAGCCACCTGTTAACTTTCCATTGGCAACTTCTGCATTTTTAATTGCCTTTACAATTTATAATTTAATGCCTTTTGGATAAGAGTGGTGTTTTTTTGTTTGTTTGTTAATATTTGCATAAGCTTTTGTTTACACTGGCACAAATTTCCAGAAATGGTCCAATTGCCTGCTGTAATCATTTGTAGAAAATTAGAAATAATTTGAGTTGATGTATATAAGCATATAACCATAAAATAAATAGTCAGTATTCCCCCTATGCTTACACTGTTTCTCCAGCCATTGATCAAAGGCCATTTTGAATTATTTCCAGCATCCCAGAACACACTCACTCTTTATGAAGGCAGAGCTTCTCATTCAAATTTTTGACACCAGTGTGAAACTGAAAGGGCAGCTCCCACACACATAGTAGAATCTAGTTCTTGAAAAAATAAGTCCATCAGTTCATCCACCATCTAATTCTTTTTCCTGATGCATTCATTCAGAATGCTCTGACAATGATTGTTATAGATTTTGGTTTCCCTTAATCTTCAGAAAAGCCAAAGTATTTACAAAATACAACTTGCAAAAAGTTGTCACATTTCCAAAGCAATGTAAAGAATTCTACTGTAAATAAATTTTTAGTCCCAAGTATCTAGAAACAAAGGGATTCAACCAACCATTACTTAATGACATCTGGAAAACATTTAATTTCATTGAGTTTTTCTTGAGTGATCTAGATTCTGAAACACAGTTCTCCTTAGTAGGATTCCCTCCAAATCAAAATATCTTTAAAGCTGTGGAAACAAAAATGCCCAGGTAAGTAAATTGTATTCCAAGGTTGAGAAATGTCTTGCTGTGAAATAGTTTATTTTTGAAAATTTGACATTAAAAATGTGTTTCCACATAGTTGTTTCATGTTGCATGGTAACCACTAACTTCTATGACAAATGTAAATTTTATATACTTTCCAAACAGCTGATAGGGTTATTTAATGTTATAAAGAAAGCATATATGTTGTGTTAAAAAAACCAAAACAAAACAACTAAAAAAGCCCCAACAAAACAAAAAAAACTCCACATACCCATAAACAAACAAACAAAAGTTCATGCAGTTGCAACTTTTTCACTCATCTTCCACAATGAAAGGGTAGTTCTTAGCAGTTTAAGGAGGAGAAAGTCTTGAAGTCTGTTTGAAACAATATTGCTTCTAAAAGTATTTTGGTCTGAATATTGTTACTAATATGATTTTCTTTACTAGATAAGTGATAGCACTTGCTTCACAGAATCACATAATTGTAGGGGTTGGAAGGGGCCTTCAGAGATCATCTAGTCCACCTCCCTGCCAAAACAGTTTCACCTAGAGCAGGAACTCATCTGAGCAGGTTTTGAATATCTCTAGAGAAGGAGACTCCACAACCCATCTGGGCAGCCTGTTCCAGTGCTCTGTCACCTTCAAATAAAGAAGTTTTTCCTCATGTTGAGGTGGAATTTCCTGTGTTCTAGCTTCTATGAGTTGTTATGGAAAATATTACTTATATTTCTACAGTTTAAACCAAATTAAATTGTGTAACATGGTTTGGTTACAGGAATAAAATATATATATGCATGTATGTATATATGAGTGTGTCTGTGTATACGCTGTTGTACAAATGAGAACAAATATGGAGCTTAGAATCAATGGTGTACAAGTTTACATGTTTGTAGATTCCTATGACAATTTTTTTTAAATAGCACAGCCTTAAATACCTGATTGCACTGTTCAGTTGCAGCATTTAGGGTTAATAAATAGGCTGATGCTGTATCTACATGATGCTGTAGCTTTAAAATAAAAAAAACTTTGTAAACATTTTTAGTAATGTAGGTTTCATATGCTTTCCAAATACAACACAAAATCACAATCCTGACTTATACTCACTGTTATTTGTTCCTCTTTTTCTGTTGGCACTAGATGGTTGCAAGAAAGGAGAGTAAACTATTTTTTTACTTAGAACATAAACTTTCTATCTCACTGTGAATGGCTTATTGTCTAAATAAAAGGTGCACATCTTTTTTTCTTTTTTTTAAAAAAAAAGAAAAATTCTGTGGTAATATGTAATACAACTGTAGATTGTCTTACTAAACAATAAGCCAAGCCAGTTTCTTTTAATTTGTTGGAGACTTTTACTATTCTTTAGATTTCATTACTGTCTTTTGGCAATAATTTTTAAAATATATTGCTGAAGAAGTAACCCTAACAATTCTTGACAATTACTTCTGAAAAGTGGAGAACTGTTTTTTCACATAGTTTAAGTATAGCCAGAATTTTCCCACTGAAAGGCAAGTTTTTAAAATGGTAAAATAAGGACATTATGGAGAACAATATTTATTCTACATAATTCATAGGAAGTATTGAATATTGTGTTGGATAACCTTACAGTTTCAGAGGAATTTATAAGTCGGATTAAAAACATTTTAGATTTTCCAAAGGAAAAGGAAGGGGGAATGGAGGGAATTTTAAACCATTCAACTTTAAGCAATTTTTGGCTAAGTTCCTTAGTCCTTGCTTAGTGTCTCTGCAGCCTGTAGCTTCGGTTCTCCCTACTCCAAAAGAACATCGAAGAAATGGAAAGGTGTATGTGCTCTTAGCCACTACTTGAACTACTTGAACCATAAATATCATGGTCAAACGTGGATCTTCAGTCTCACTAGTTAGACTTCTTCTGTTGGTTGAAAACAAAGGAACTATAGTGATCTGGTCTGTTCTCTTCAGTTGTCAGCATTTTCAATTTTAATAGATCCTAAATTCCACCTGGATTTATAGTACATGTTTCGTGTAGATGTTCCATGTGTTGTAATTTGCATAGTTATAATAATGTCCATTTTCTTATTTTGTAGATTAGAAAATATTGGCTGAGTACCATATATGCTCAACATATTTTTCATGCTAAATTACTTTAAGTCATACTATGGTTCATACATTTTAGTAATTTAAGAGTAGTAATCCAAAATACCTGCTGAATCTTGATATACTGCTGGTTATTTAAATTCTTCCTGTGAAAACTTCTGTAGTTAAACTAAGTGGAATGAAAGGTATTTATTTTCAGCTTTTCTGATGGTAGTTCTAGTTGGCTGGAGCACTGCAATATTATCTTGAAAAAATATACATAGCATAATTGCTCTATTCCTGTTTAATTTAAACCAGCTTACAATTCCATTTCTTCCTCATATAATTTCTATTACAGTTGATGTACTGATTATCAAGAGGGTGGATTTATGATTTGTCTATTCAAAGGTATATGTTTGTAATTTAATTAAATGTGCATTTATTACATACCACTTACAAACAGAGCCTCTACTGGACATTTTTATGGGGCTGTGGAATCAATATAAATATATGTCATTGTATTTGTAGTGATTATGCTTCCAATATTAACCTCCAGAAATCCAACAAATGAGCGAATCTATTCCGTAGTTGAAAAACTCTGTTTGATCAAGCTATGTTTTCACTAACGTCACTTAACAATTTTCTAAGCTTATCAAATCAGGTCATGTTAAGCTGCTCAGCTGGTCATTTTGCAATGGGTTTCTCACCAGGTTGTTGGCTACATTCCACTTCCTACAGATTCTCCTAAAAGGAATGAGCTTAGGTAAAATTCTATAACAGATTGCTGATCTTATTAGCTGTCAAAATTTATGGAATCAACTCTAGAAACATGAGCATCTAACAGTATTGTTATTCAATTTCACTTGCTATTTTCAATAAGATGTTTATATAAGGCTGATATTTGTAAAAATGTAAACTCTGATAAAATTGATTCTATTTTTAAAGTTATATTTCTTTGTTACATAAATGAATAGGTTTTATCTAGAAAGAAACCGTATGTATTTATGCAGTCCATATTTTGGAAAGAGAGGTCTTGGTTTTAATGAGAGATTTTCCACTTATTTTAATAAATCCAGGGTTCTATTTTAAGAAAAATTAAATGCAGGTTTTTGAAAGAACCACCGTACTAAAAAATGCATGCCATAGATGTGTTCTTGCAAAAGATGACCTGTCATTGACATAAATATTCTTTAGTTGCTGTTTTATATTCAGAAAATAATCATATGTAGGCAGCCCAATTTAGAATAAATGGTTCACATGAAGGTATAATTTGGATTGTCTTTACCAAGTATTTTATGAATTTTAATGACATCAGAGCCAGGAGCAATATCTCTTGACTTTGAGAACCAAGGCAGACTGAACAGAAAAAAGAAGGTCCCTTCCTTGAGACCAAAAATCACAAACCTGTTTGCTTGGGATGGGGCAGTCTGCTCACCCACAGTGCAATTTAGTAACTAACTGTCATGATTTCAGCTGGGATAGAGTTAACTTTCTTACTGGCAGCTGGTATAATGCTATGTTTTGGAATTGGGCTAGGAATAGTGTGATAGCACGCTGGTCGTTTTGGTTGTTGCTAAGCAATCAAGCCCTTTTCTGCTCCTCATACCTTCCTATCAGCAAGCAGAGTGGGAGTGCACAAGAAGTTGCGAGGGGACACAGCTGGGACAGCTGATTCCAACTGACTAATGGATTATTCCATACCATGCAACATCATACTCAGTATATACAACTGAAGGAAGGGGGGGGACATCTGGAGTTATGGCTTTTATCTTCCCAAGAAACTGTTACTTGTGATGTAGTCCTGCTTTCCTGGAGATGGCAGAACACCTGCCTGCCAATGGGAAGCAGTGAATGAATTTCTTGTTTTGTTTTGCTTGTTCTCTACCTATTAAAATATTTTTATGTTAACCCACAAGTTTTTCCTCAGTTTTACTCTTCCAACTCTCTCCCCCATCACAACTGGAGGGAGTGAGCATGCAGCTGCATGATCCTAGCTGCTATCTGGGGTTAAACCACAACATTGACATATGATAAGTGTGGATGAATATGGTTTTCTATTTTTTATTAATCCTTTTTCAAAAATAGATTTGTTTTTAAGGATTTTCCAGTCCATTGAAAAACCCTCCTGTGTGTCTGTGGGACCAGAATTCTCCATCAAGCTTAATTCAAATGTGTAAGGGTAATCCTTTGTACCAGATGTTAACTATTTAGAATATTTTATTTTCACCTACATAAAAGAATTTCCTTATTTTGGAAATATTTTTATTATCTAAATTAATAACTTCCAAGATCTGTTTTTAGAAGAGTCTTGACTTGAGGTAAAACAAAACTAACTTTCTGTTCAAAAATTTTACTTCTTAGCTAAGCCCCTTCTAACTCTCTGAAAATAACAGCATATTGTGCAGAAAACTGTTCGTTCTCAGAGTGATAAGACCTGTGTTTATAGTTGATGTCAAGGAGCAGTATGCAGAGGCTCTTGCTTGTACTTATTGCTGTAACAATCAAGGTCAGCTAATTTTGTTATTTGCCTCACTAGAGGGTTGAAAACAGAAAAGTGTAGAGAGGTCCAACATGCAGTGAGGAGAGGACAGGTGACCCAAAACTGACCAACAGGGTGTTCCATCCGATCTGCCCCATGCTCAGTATAAAAGCTGAGGGATCAAAAGGCCATTGATCTTTCTTCAACGGCCGACATCTGAGGAGGACCCTGTCCATCTGCCTTTGATCCTGATCCATTCATTCCTGACTCCAGAGCTGGAATCCAGTTCCCATGCGTCATTGAGTCCAGTCTGGGACTTGCCCAGTTCCTGCTTGTGATGTCATCCTGGGAGCTTGATGTGATTTTGTATATATTGTATCTATTTCGTTATTTCCTTTTTAGTTTATGATTAATATTTCATTAAAGCAATTTAGTTCCTTCTAAACTGGTAAATCTCTTTATCTCTCCTCCTCTCCTTGGAGTGAGAGGTGGGGGGAGAGCATCTGTCGACTCATAATTGGTCGATTTGGCCTAAACCACAACAAGAAGATATATTCTGTAAAAATTGAGATCATAATTTGTATCACAGAAATATAAAAAAAAACACCAAACAAACCTTAAAATAGTCTGTTCCATAGCTTTAATTTTGCATTTCTGAATTTTCAATATCTAACCTGAAGTGTCACTTTAAAACCACCGTGTAAGCCTCTGCCTCTATCTTCACAAGGTTTTTTTTTTTATTTATCCATTTTTATACTTCAAAATGGTATTTATGGAAGAGTCATTATCTGTCATTATTTCACAGTTTGCAAATTAGTGTCAAAGGAGAAGGAATGAAAGAAGCAAACCAACAAAAAATGCCTAAATGAAAGAATCCTTAAGAAATTATAAAACTCCTGCAATATCTGATATTTAAGTGCCAGGACTGTCACTCAAAATAACAATGCTAACTTAAAGATATATATGAAATGGAGACAGTTGAACTCATTGGACTGTGATTTCTCAGATCCAGTATTTTGATTGCACTGAATGCAAACCTGGAGAACACTGAAGATTTGGAAAACTCTTTGACTCTCTGCAAGGACTCAGAGTCAGTGGTTTTTGACCATATTTTCCTAAAACATGTATTTAGAAATGGACAACTGGAACATTGTTTTCTTTTTAGTATGACTAGGAAGAAGACAAAAAAAAATACTAACCTAAAATTGTTTTCTTTTGCATAAAATCAATATATTTACTTCTGATTTTTTTCCCCCATTCCTTGGTCTTCCCCAACACAGAGATTTGGGAGGAAGAGGCCGAGGGGAGGGGGAGTATTTTGCTTTTTTGTTTTTGTCAACTATGAATGTGGCTCTAGTAGGACTATTTTAATTATAGACAGCTGTCATTAAACAAATAAATGAAAAAAAAAACCAAAACACAAATCCAAGTGAAGTGCTGTTGCCAGTTTGTCAAAGTGGAATGGGAGATGTTCATAACTATTAGCCCCATCTGGACATTTCAGGTAGCTCAGGACATAAAAAGTAGTAAATGATTGGCATCACTAAATTTAGTTGTCTTAACCACAAGCTGAATATCATTCTTAAAATTAACAGATAAAGTTTGGAACTGATTTTCATTCATACTGTTTCAAAGCCCTGGGAACAGCAAAGTTTAGTTCTAGACTAATAAATGATTTGAGTATGATGCCCTGCAGCAGACCAGACCTGAATTTTTTTGAAAAACACAAATCAATCAAAAGCTTTCCATCTTAAATAAATCTTAAAATACTTCTATATTATCACAAATTTAGACTTGTGTAGGAGCACTTCTACTGCAAATATTCTGCTACATCCCATTTGACCTTGAATCAAACAGTTATTAACATATCTTTTATGACATATGGTCTGCCTAATGGTATCACATCTATTTCCTTATTTTAGATATGTTTGTTCCTGCTAGATCATAAAGCAATATACATCAATTCAAGAGTTTAGTATACTAATGCATAATAATTTAGTTTTCGAATGCACTGAGTACAGATGAATGTAAAAGTGTTCCTCTGGTTAGCTATCCAACAGCTCTAGCACACTGTGCAGGCCAAGAGGAGATGAGATGTCTTTGAGTTACCTTTAAGCCACCCAAATTCCAGATGAGGAATGGTCATATAATGCTTTAATGTATTTTTGCATAGCTATACGTAGACTCAGCAGTGTCCTGGAATACCTATAGCACCATGATAAATACAAATCCCCTACCCTGACTATTTTACTTATGCAGGAGCCTGTGGCATTATTTCTATCCTAAAACTGCTTACTGCTACTCCACAGAAGAAATATTGTCCTGAAGAGCTGTGGCTCTATTACAGGCATGATGTGCTACACTAGGGGTTCAGACAAATGCCCATTACTTCTATTAGAACTGTTGCATGTTGATCAACCACAGGATACTGTTCATTATTCTCCATTGTGGTACAGGTAATAAATAGTTGATTATTTTAATAAAGGCACGCTTGAAGTAACAAGAGCTAAATTCCAAAGCAAAATTAATTTGAGAAAGAATCTCAAAGTTGTGGCCAGTTACCCACTGTGTACATTTATTGAAAACTACATTCCTTGCAGATGTTATGATCCATGAACCAAAACCAAGTGATTTAAAGTACTTAGGATAGAAGTTATCTTACACTTGCTTACTGGAATATGTTATTGTAGTTATAAAACAGTATTCTGAATATTAAGAAGAATAGATTTGTATCATGAAGTGATGAAGTACTTTTGTTTAAAGTAAAATTCATTTTGAAGGAAATTACTTTGGGGGATAGCACAGCAAGATCTCAAAAATTCGGTGCTAGCTTAGTTCTCTGGTTCAGTAACAAGTGAAGCAATTCAGGAGTGTCCTCCTGTGAAAATAGTTTCTGCACAACAGTTAACAACCAGCATCAGAAATGTGCACATATGAAATAACAGTCACTACAAGTTTGTCATCCATGAGTGGTAGTGTAACATCAGATTCATAGCAATGTTGCTGTTGCTGCTGTGCTTGTTAGAATAGACAGAAAATAACAAAGAAAAATATTCTTTTTTTCCAAGTAATTTATTTCATTTATTACAAAGACTATTTTCTTGCCCTCAGGAGACAGCGAAAACTGTCAACAACTGGAATGCTTCAGAATTGCAAATGATCTGAATCTTAAATATAGCTTTTCAAATAAAATCTAAAATGTAAGTCATAACTATAAGGCAGATAGAGCTATTTAAAACTGAATGTACTATACATACTAAAATGTCAGAGGTAACCATTGTGTCCTAGGTCTGTGTAAAAGTCTGGTATTCCTGCTAAAGAACTTGTACACAACTGAGGTACTTAAATGCTATTCTCATTTCAGCTTAATTATATTCTTCATTTTCATCACATCTACCAGTAGATTTTTATAAGTCCTTAAAAAAAAGGTAATTTTTCTTTTTTGTTCTGTGAAAAGAAAAAAAATTAAAGCAACAAAAATGGTATGTACTCCCTATTTTCTACAAAGCTGAAACTCGAGCCTTAAGAACTTTATATTGAATTTTATTTTATAAACAACTGCAACTTTTGGGGGATGGGGAGAGTGGGAGCCTCAACTTAACTGTCATTAAATATTTAGGCTTCTAAATCCTATATTGCCTTTTTACTTACCTATGACCATAACTGGAAAGAAAGTACAGAAGAGGTAGCAGCCCTTGGACTGCAAATACTATTCCATTACGTGCTAAAAGTCAAGGATGGCTTTCTGGTTCTCTCCAAAAGTCGCAGCTTCCTTCAAGGCACATTCACCTGTTGCAGCAAGGGGTCCTCCATGGGCTGCAGGGTAGGTATCTGCTCCACCATGGTTCTCCACGGGCTGCAGGAGGACAACCTGGTTCACCATGATGTCCTCCAGGGACTGCAGGGGAATCTCTGCTCCAGCACTTAGAGTGCCTCCTCCCCTCCTCCTCTCACCTTGGTGTCACAGGGCTTCTTCTCACACTTTTTTCCTCGCTTGTCACTGCCTGTTTACGTGTTTTGCCCTTTCTTAAATATGTTTTCACAGAGGCACCACCAGCTTGGCTGATGGGCCCAGTTGTAAAATGTGTTTTGCTAGAAAATTACATGCCATCCAAAAATATTATTTTTTATAAAAGGGTGGTGGCAGTAAAAGCATACTGCTAAAGGGCTAGAAGATCCACCAATACTTCATTACAATATGTGCTTTCTTTTTGCCTTCTTTCTCCTGAAGATCTGGGAGGAATAGTTGGTATAAGACAGTGTTGTTTCAAGGAAAAGATTTTTTTTTAGGATGATGTTGGGTGTGGCCAAATTTCTGCTGACAAATGGCACTTGTCTATGTTGAGTCACTATCCTTTTGTGATAAATATTGTTGCCCAGTGTATGATGCTCCAAAATGTCACTAGTGACAAATTCTGAAACGAGCAATAGTAGATGAAAATCTGGAGATACAAAACAATATGCTTTCACTGGTCATGGTACTGGCTAGTCACTGAAATTAGAACTCCATACACACGCTTCATCTTGCTTCTTAGTGATGAAATTGCAATCAACATCTTCTAATTGGTTTCTTTTATACCTATGCAGACATCTTCAATTATGCTCAAGCTTTTTATCCCAACAGCAGCTGACATTTACACATACAGCAACAGCATACTTTTCCTGCTGTTACTAGACTTAGCAGTCTTTACAATCTGTGAATCAGTGACCTTTGCAACTAAATTCAGACCTTCAGCATTTCTGATAAAAATAATAAAATGTCCTCAGAAGAATAGAATACTTTTCTGCCTACTCTCCAAGCCTACAGAATATATGATAATGGTGTTAGCATCACAATAATTTGAGTACAGACCATGTACTTTAACAGGGAAAAATTTGACTAAGAGCCATGTTACACAGCAACACATCTGAGAAACAAAAAGACTAGGATATTCCAAACTGTTCCATGCAGTATGAATACACCTGTAGGAAGATAGAGCTGATGTAGTTGGTTTTGAAAGGCGGTAGCCTTGGAAGGCTAAATTGGACTGGGTTTCCTGTAGATGAGAGAACAAGGAGCTCAAAGAGGAGACAGGGAGACACATCCAGATAATGAGAGATAACCAAGGATTTTAAAGATAATTAAGGATCCTGGTGGACTAGGCAGAGAGGTTAAATCTGACATGCTCATTTAATCTGGAGGACTGAATTGTGAAGGACTATTAAGCCGTATCTGCTGGTGTATAAATTAAAAGAGAACCATCGATATTTCTTTGTATGGTTAAAGCATGAACACTCTCACTCTCTATTTTATAACTTTTCATAAGATATGAAATAACCTCAGTAACAAAATGAAATGAAACCATTATAGGCTCTCGGAATGGGAAAGCAGGTTCAGAAGAATTTTTTTCCTTATTTTTTCTTTTTTTTTTTTTTTTTTTTCCCTCACAAGTAAATCATAATTTCAACAATTCTGGATTGTTTTCAACAAACGATACCCAGCATGCTGTTTTTATTACAGGGTCTTGCTCCTTACAGGCTTCATTACATTTTTGTAACATACTGTTTTTTCTCCACAGACATTGCAGTTTTTTCATCTCTTTTCTAAGGGATACTTTTTAAAGGACTATGTAACCCCTATAAATAATACTTTCCTGTGCTTTCTCAAAGGTTTTTCATAGTACTTTTTAAATTGCAGCATTCTCAATGGCATCAGAACCACTAATAGCAGAAGTTAAAAATAAATCTTGTCTCAAAGAGACTGTTAAAACTAATGAACTGCCAATCTTGCCAACTGTAGGTTCCTAAATCCTTTTAATTTCAAGGTTGCCTTCCTGTATTCTTGATTTAATTATAAAACATTGCATTTATGTAACAGACATAGTTCAAATGCTTCTGCAAATTCACTTTCATTTTATATAATTGAACGTAAAGAAACTCTGTTTAGTTCAGACTTTAAAAGTATAGATTTGACATCAAATGCGACCCTTTAATCTCTTTGAGCTGTATTTCAGTTGCTTCAAATAAGGACAGATTCTTTTGAATTCACATTGCACATTATCTAAAAATCTCCTACCTGCTTCCTTAACTTCCTTTAAAGGGAAGTTGAGGGAAATGTATTCTGAATGCTATCTTTTATAGTCTACTTCTACCTACCAGAGAGTTTATATCTACCAAACACAATTTCAGCTTGAAAGACCATATTAACAAAGAAAATGTATTTATTAAAATGGACAAAAGAATACATAAAATTTAAAATCTAAAAAATATACTGGAGCAATATAATTCTAGAGAATGCCATATATCTAGAAAAAGTAAGAAAAAAGGCATCTTTTCAAAGGAGCTTCAAAATCACCATTTTGCATCTGTTTTTTGTTTGAAAGCTCTGGCACTTGTGTGCTTCCTTGGTGAGGTAGTTCAGCTAACTAAACTGCTGGGAAAGCAGTTAAAAACATGAATAGAAAAACCTATAGGGAATAAGGTACCACTTCACCAGCATCCAGTAAATTGTTAGGTCAGCGTTCTACATTGTGGAAATATGACTGTCATATATGAAAGTCAGTCCACACCACTCTTATTTTGAACTTTCTCAGGTACTGAATACCTGAATGACTAAGATGGTTTAAAAACAAACAACAACCCAGCTTTCTACCATACTCCCAAAACTGTTGCAGTTCCAAAAAATTTTCCTAGCATAGTCTGATGACATATCTCTGTAGAGTAGATTGTGTGATTTATAGAATCATAGAATCAGTCAGGTTAGAAAAGACCTTTAAGATCATTGAATTCAACTGTAATCATCAAGTCCAACCATAAATAAATGGTTTGTTGTTTGAAGAGAGCACATGGTTTTTCTAGTAAGCTTTGCAAGTATTTGTGTCCTCAGAAACATACATTACATCCACTGCATTAGATGGGAATATAAGAAGATATTTGTATAAATAAGCAGAATGATATTTATAATAGGATATTTGCATGATAAGCCTTCCTTCCTGATTTCTTCAAATGAATAAATGCTAGAAGTTAATGACTAGAATTGTTATTGTTTTAACTGTTCTTATTTTCTTATTCACATCTTATATTGGCCTATGAATGACAGCTGGGGCTAATTCACATAGTTTTTCAGATAAAGTCCAAGTTTCAGCGTTGCTTAAGCTGGAAGCAGAAATGTTTAAATTTTCCAGCCTCCTCTTCAGTACACATTTTGTATTCTAAAATCAGTGCACAACTTCGTCCCATTAGGTCTAGCAGTCAGCCAACAGAAACTGTTTATTATTAGTTAGTTTATATTATTTTTTAGTTAGTTTATTATTATGTTAGTTTATACTAACAGGTTTAATAAGCCCTGCATTGTGCTGACACAAAGAGAACCTCGATATGCAGCTATTTCTTACAGTAATTACATGCAGTTGGACATTCCCACTACTGACTGGGGGGGTCACCAGAGGAATAGCCTTTTGAGTTTTTCATAAGGTTTCTCAACTGCTTACATTCTCAGGCACTCTGTTGATACCCTGTCTTACACCCTTAGTGTGCCCGGTTGGAGCCTACCTTTTAAATGCCTGACAATGTAGTCTTTTTAGAAGAACTTTTTAGAGGTTTAATGGAGAGGTCTCTGGGGGCCTTAAGAACACAGCAGAAATCCTATCTGTATATGTTTATGCAAAGAATTTAAATACCATTTACTGGAAAAGATCCTCAAATTTATCTACTGTTTTCTGCAGACTATGTGGGAAACTATATGCATCAGAAGTACTGTTCCACTGAACATCTGAAATACAGGGGAGTTTAAGTGGACTGAATCAGGTTTGGAAAACAGTCAAATGCAGGTTTTCAGAAATACCTCGCATCCAAGACCTATAGAAATTGATGTGCTTTTTATGTCCAGATACCTTTATAAACAATGTATGAGTACTTAGCCACCTAACCTTTTTAACCTGTAATAGAAGGCAAGTTTTAACCGGTGAAGGCAAAGTGTTTGAGTATTTGCTTGTGAAAGAAACCTCACATCCTTCCAAACTTGAAGCTTTGTTCTTATTTTTATTCCTGTTTTCCAATTCACATATACAATTTATTTTATTGAATAATGAGAACTCAGGTTGTCTAAAAATATTTAATTCTATACTATTGGCTTAATACTATCTTTTTTTTTTTTTTCTCTCCTGGGATTGTTTCAAAAAATGTATACCTGGATCCTCACTTCCCTAAGGTCATTACTATACGAAAAGATTTTAAATATTGTATTTTGATTTTAATAGTGTGATTATATTCAGAAGTTCAAGTCTCTGTTATTAGATGACTTATTTACATGGTTTCCCTGCTGTTCTCACTTCACCTAACCACTTTTTTCAGCTACATATTTTTGCAGTAAGGTGTCTCAGGGCTCTGTGAAAAGTTTTAATGTGAAGAGAAATAATGTGCAAAATACATGTGTGACATTCTCTACATATGTCACATCAGAAAGTTACAGTATGCTTAGATGAGGAATAAATAAACACAACAATACGAAATCTCAGAAAACAGTTAACGAAACTTGGTCCATCTTTATGTGAGTGACTGAGTTTGCATGATTGTGTGTAGATATGCAAATGTAAAGTCCAAGGAAAGAGCAGAAGATGTATGAGGCAGCAGTGCAGAAGATTGCTCTGGGGAGTGATATAAGCAGGATTGCATCCTGTAACAAATGTCAGCTGCCTCTGCTAGTGTGAAGGTAGGAAATTTGTGCCAGCAGCTCAGTTTTCTGGAGACATTTGAGCCTGAGCATTCTTGAAGGCCTGCATACCTGAATGAATTTGTTCTTTGATGTTTTTTGCATATGTATGATCTGATCTGGTATTGGGTACTGTATTGTATAGTTTTATAAACTGGCATGTTTCAACTATTTGAATATAGTATTTGAAAGTTAGGCTGGAATAATGCAAATAATTAACATTTAAATCACATCAGTTGACAAAATAATTTGTTTTCTGTTTTAAGCACAATATCAATATAAAAATTCAATCTACTCCTATGATACAGATTTATTTTGAATTTTCAGGGTAATTTGCATTAATGGTGGTATTGTGTGTGTAATAAATATGACTTGCTTGGTTTCTAATGATGTTTTTAATCCTCTGTGTATTATTATGATGAGAATGGAATCTACCATCATTATTTGCCTATTATTATTGTGCTGTACTAAAAAAATAGTTTTGCATTAACCGATAAATAAAATGCATGTTTGTATTTAACAACATCCCTGAAGGTAGTCCTCACCTCTGAAAATACCTGTATCAAGAAGGAAAGCTAGACAGATGGCAGAATACAGAACCTGCCATTCAGGATAGAGAACAAAATAAAACCCAAGAAATTCTCCATGGATGCTGCATAAGTACAAAGGAACCATTAATTAAACTTGAAAAATAGTGCAATGTGAAAATTCTTAGTTGAATAAAAGTCTACATTAAACAAGAGACTAAAGCGCCAAATGTGTTACAAGGCATTATTGTAATTAACATAATTTCCAGCAAAAGAAAACCCCAATTTTTATTGTAAATTGTTTTAGAGGGCAGAACATTTTGGAAAAATGCTTTTATTTTTTTTACCTATAATAACTGTCTATCATTATAACAGATATTGTAAACCTTGACATTTTTGAAAACAAAGTTATTTTAAAGGTTAATTATATTTATAAGTACTTCACATGAACTAATTCATTATGCTGTTAATTCTGAAGACTCCTAAAAAAAAAAGTCCCTGCTGCACTCTGTTGTTTCTGGTACTGGTACACAGTCTTACCTGCTTTCTAATGCTTTCTTACGTTCCTGTTGCATGGCCTGAGTATCTTTAGCTCCATTACCATGGTGATTACCACAGCAAGTGAAGAGAATTTCTGCTCATGATTGGTGAAATTAATCATCGTAACAATTTTTTGAAGTTAATTTGAAGGTTTTTTTTCAAAGGGAATTTCTTCCTTCCTAAGAACATCACCCATATTGAACCTTCTCAGTTTTTCATGATGGGAAATAGGCCTACATTCTTCAGTTCCCTCAATTTTTTTCATGAGAATTAAAACATATAAATAATTTCTACTTTCTTCTTGTTATTGTATCACCTGAGACTTACTTTATTCTAAATAGTTATAAACTTTTGAATTTATATTTTTAATTATCTACTTTCAATATGTTCTATAGCATATGTATAAAAAGGACATGTATATACAAGAATACCAGAAATAAGTTGAAACATTATATGAACAAACTAAAAAGTTGCAATGATGTTTTGTATCTTATACAAAATTTAAAAAAAACTTATAAAACTGAGACCAGCAACTGATATCTGTAAGACTGTTGGTGCTGGTTTTGTTGCAGCACAGTGTGCAGTTCTCCCCAATCCTATTTCTCCCTCCTTGATTATTTCATGTAAAAATGGTGTAACAATTCAAGACAATTCTCTCAGAGACAAATTTATTCTCAGGATTTTCTTGGATTTTTTGCTTTCTCACTTCTTGTCAGACAGACAGTAACATTTTACTGGGAAAGAAAATGGGGAATTTTAAACTACAATTTCTTCTTCCATCAGAAACAAAGTGATTTTCTGCTTTTTAAGTTTCCTGGCTGACACTGTGTTTGAATGGAATGTTTCAAGTGAAAAATCTATGCAAGATAAAAAGGGAAAATATGGAGCAAAAGTTCACTGACTCCTCTTGCGGAGATTATCTATTTTTGTCTAGAAGATGGGCAATTTGAAGGTGCTATACAGGATATCTACAGTCTACAGTCTGTACATGACTCATGGAACTATTTGCCCTGTCACACAGACCTCCCAGGAGTCTTTTGGCTTGTTTACAGGTATTGCCCAATCTACAGCTGCAAGCTGGAAGCTTTTAAATAGATTTTATGGAAAAACTCTCTGCCTCTCCTGGACCCAGTGGTATTTAACAAAGTATGACAGCACCAACAAATAAAGCATTTATTTAAGTATCTGTGTGTTTTTTCTTTACAGAATCTGTGTACTTGGACTCAGTGCCAGCATATTGAATCCATCATATAAAATATACACAGCCTTCCCTACCCAGAAAATTCAAAATCATCTATGGATGAATAAGCATCTCTTTTTTTCCTAGTTTTAGATCTAGTTCTTCCTACAGTTATCTGCAACTTTGCCTTCTGGTCTGGATTGGTGCAATGCAGAATTCATGGTCTTATTCTGAGCTTCCACGTGAGAAACTGCAGTTGTTCTATAGTGTTGCTTTATTTTCCTGGAACAAAATCAAAGCAAAATGATATCATGCTCTCTCCTTTGTACTGCTGGGTGAGATTCAGTTTGTCAATAGCGATCTGTAGGACTTGTTCTTTGTGGCTGTCTTGGAACTGTGTGCGATCATGACCCCTGAGACCTAATGAAGTACCTGAGCTTGCAGTTTACAGATTTACATTCCTGGAGTGTGCTAAGCTTAGTGAAATAAAGGTCTCTGACTGCCCTGATGCAATTGGTGGCTGACAAGGCAATAATGGATCTCTGGTCCTTTGAAAAAAAAGAAGTAGAGTTGAAGAAGAATCAACTGAATGATTCTTCTCTGAGGGCTCATTTGGTAGGAGAGTCAAAACTATGCAAGGCTTTGAAGCTGTTTTTTATGTAAAAATTTGCAATGGAAAATTTCCCATAAATAGGGATTGTGATAATATGTCAGATATGATTTGTTCTCAAGTGTAAGGCAATTAGAAAGCCTATATACTTAACCTCAAAAAAAGCAAGCTAACAAAGTAAAAATATCCCTTACTCTCTGCCAAGACTAGGAGCTGAATTACGAAGGAGAAAAGGCTGTCAGGGTCAAGGGAAGAATTGATTCATGGATTGCCATTGAAATCAATGGCAAAATTCCCATCAGCTTGTGAGGTGCAAAATCAGGTCTTCAGTTTTTAAAGTTAAAGTTTTCTCCCACTCCTTAGACTCAAAGAAAACCTGCAGGAAAGAAGGTGGTGTCAACTTTCCTGAAACCCAATAAACAGGACTGATGTAGACATGCGGTTTTATTGCCCTGAGCCAGCAAAAGATATTGATTTCCAGTATGATTATTATAATTATTTTATATGTGAAAAATGTAAGGCACATTGGAGTGAAGACTTTAAGCAATCCAAAACTTGGGCACATACACAAATATTATGTAGTCTTCTAATGCTGGCATGTTAGTGCTTCAAACATTTGCCACGCCAGCATTTGAACTGGCTGGATTTTAGTCATATTCAAATTTGTTTATGGTACAAATTTTTTTACTGGTCATGCTTTAGCAAGCAACACAGCCACTTAGCCCTTAGGCACTATTATGAATCCCAGAGAAAAATGTGTGAAGTGTTAATGTACCCTGTACTCTATGAAGAGAGCCAAAACACTTATTTCTGGGATCAGTCCCCATCCTGATACAGAAAGTGCCCAGAGGGGTGTGAAGCACAGCCTTTACCCTCTTTGCACTCACTGGTAAATCAGAGACAGAACTTGCCTCAAGCTTTTTGCAAAAATACTCTTTTTATGTCACTGTTAACCAGGCACTATCTCAGGGAAAATTTGTGGTGGCAGAAAGCAAGTGCTTCCTGGAAAACCTTCTGAAATTGTTGAGTAGTTATTCCCATTCAGTGCTACTAACCTCCACTGTGGAGCTGTCAGAAATGTTTGGGGCCATGTTAAAAGTTAAAAGAGTTATAAACAATATACTGATGCTGCAATACTGAGTAAACATAAATATTTGCACAGTTGCCATGGTAAAAGATCTTTACATTGGTGAAAAGGAGCTTAATATAAAAAATAACCTGACTTGGTAGGAAACAAAACAAAAAAAACCCAAACAAAACTTTGCCTCACTATAATAAAGATCCCAAGGACATTTACTGTTAAGCCAGAGTAGACATTTTTAAGTTAGTTTGTGAAAGTGAGTATGAAGTAGTAGCACATTCTACATAGCTAGTGCATAAGAAGCTCAGGTTTCCAACTTATTAAAGCCAGATTATTAAAACCAGATTTTTTTGCGTGGTGGAAAAGTAGCCAATTAATAATTTTATCAAAGGTAGATTTTTATCAAATATTCTTACGAGACAGTACCACTACTAACAGAAGTTTTTTGGCATACATTTAACTACAGGAAACTTGAGAAAGCAGAAGACTATAACTGTTTTCTCTTCTTACAAGGTTTTCCTGCAGCAAGTTGTACTACTTGTTAATGCTGAAAGACAGCCTAAAGAAAACCTGTCAAAATAAGAAGACTGTAATATAAGCTGCTGTAAACACTGCATAATAGATTCAGTTCCAGGCAATTTTAACTAGCAAGTATTGGACACATACTCTAGTTGCATATTCTAATGCATAGGTGGACTGTATTATCACTAATAAATGGAGAACCTGGATACAGGAGCAAATGCACATGAACTGAACTATTTGAGGGTCCAGTGCAGTCCCTTGACTTTACAAGGAGCTATGCCCAGTAATCCCATCTGTAAACATGTATAGCTCCATTTTGAAATGAGTTGTATTTATTGTCCTCTTTTCCTCCTATACGAAGAAATTGTGCTTTGGACTAATCTTCAAAATGTCACGGCTAAAGCCTTTAAGATGCCTCAAATCTTTTTCTCCTAGAAACAGCTGCCTTGAAACCTCTTTAAAGCTGACTTTTCCCCTTAAGATGCAGTACTTAAAAATAGCATCTTGTCATTGAACAGGGTCTTCAGAATATCATTTACAAATTTAGATTAAAAGTAGCACTTTTCCTAGTAATCTTTCTTTTTTACAGTGCAGTGCTAATGTGGGTAGTGAAAAAGTGAACAGACTGCAGTTCTTTCTGGCGCATCTTGAACAAATGCCATTGCTTATGTTCTAATCATTCACTTCACCAAAGTAGCTAATGATGAAAAAAGGTTGCAAAGATATCACTAGTACTATCATATGGCAAAGTGTGGGTGTGATTTATCAAGTAGAATTTGTATCACAGAGTATAATACCTGGAAAACAGCAAATTAAGTTTGTTCTTCAGATATCAGACTGATGTCACATTGCAGTAGTCTAATAAAAGGTTAACCAGAATGGTATTTCTCTGAGAAACTTAATTATGTCACTACCATGGACAGCTGGCAATCATGAATAGACAGTGGCTGGGTTTAGAAAAAGTAAAGAGGAATTATCACAATTTAAAGAATCTTTTGACCATAAACATTTTGATAATGGAGTGTATCCTATTCATTTACTGAAATGAAGCATAGATAAGCATATGAAACATTTAATGTAGATCAAACCATCTACAGTGGTGCTGACAGACGGTGAACCCACTAACTTACATATTGCTCAGTATGTGAGGGTACATGACTTGCTGCAATTTCCTGAAGAATCATCAGGCTTTGGCAAAAAGGGATTTTTCCCTGCATCTGTGAAAATGTGGCAACCTTTTGTACAATCCTTTCACAACAATGTGGTTCAGTCTGATCAGCTAGGGTGAAGAGTGAATCATCAGCAGCAAGACAGATGACCAGGAAACTTTGGTTAAAGGGATTTTTATCTACAAGATATTTTGAGGATCTGTTTCAGCCCTGGTTGTCAAACACAACCTTTAGATCAGGCTTAACAATTTGTCATGCTGTGGATCCTACAAAAAGATACTTACTGGGGTCTGTAGTGCTCCTCATATGCTCCTTATTTTCTTCCCTAACTTCTTCATCATCATCACTCATCTGTTTCACATGAGCTATGTTTAAAGTCCACAGCATCATTTTCACAGAATCTTGAGACCTGATACAGTAGGAATGATGAATATAACGTGCCTGTGATGGATCTCCCAGTTTTGATAAAATGTACCGTGTACACAAATCAAATAAGAATATGTTACCCACATAATTTCACTGCATTGTGAAATTACTAACGTTATAGAAACCATATTTTAGTCTGAAATAAAAACTTTTTCTGAAAGTGTATAAGGGATTTGTATGGAGAATAGAGATTTGACAATTGCAACTTTAAATCTCAGAGGAAAAAGAAAGTTGTAAGATGTTTGTAATTTTACCAGTTTTAAGTTTGAAATCCAAGCAATTTTCAAAAAGTGTCAAGCTCAAATGATCATCAACAGATTTCAGTCATCTGTAAGCTATTATTAATATAAAATGTGTTTTAAACCAAAATTATTTTGAAACTTTCCTCAAATTTTATATGCTTAAAATTATTCTATCTTACATAAATGCAAAAAAGTTTTTACTTCAATGGGAACTCATTATTACCGCAAAGCACTCGTTTTACTGAAGATCCTGAAGCAAAGCTTTTGCAAACAATGAACAAAATATTGATTACAGGAGAAATACCTGCTGAAGTAGAGGCATATGGAAAAGATAGCATCTAATCAAAACTACATTATGTATTGTTCATGAATAAAAGAAAAGCCTATATCTTCCTTTTATTTTCCCCATTCTTGATCTGTAATGCTACTAAACCCATGGAAAAGTCCTTATCTGTTTGCTAATGAAAATATATAAGAGAGATAGAAAGCATACAGGGATAATTCAGTTCTACCTCATTCTATTCCAATGTCTGGTTGCGAGATTCATAGGTGAGACTGGGACTTTAAGTGGTCCACATTATTTCTCCACTTTTTTTTTCCCTCAGAAGGAAAATAATCCAGTATTGTAAACTAAATTGCATTTAAATTACAGGTAACATATGCTCAACATAGTATGAATGAGTAAATACAGTTGAAAGAGTGAATGTCTATACTGAAGCCCATGTATTCAAGTTTAGCATTGCTGTCAACTGTGAGTAAAAATAGATGTTCTGTATACTTCTGGAATACTGAAAAACATCTATTTTAGGTACTTGATTTCAGTGCTGCAGTACCTAACAGCAGAGGACAAACTTCAGCTATGAAAGTTCTTCAGACTAATATTCAGATATTGGTTATCGAGACTCCAATGTTATCAGTTAGATATCTCTAAAAGCTTTTTACGTGTGACTAGGAGAATGTATATTTGCTTCCAAAAGTAAAGGATAAAGCCTCGTAGCATTGATAGGGCCAACAGCGATTCTGCATTCCAAGTTTGGAAGGTACTTGGAGTTAGCAGTCGGGATACAACAGAGATCAGGTCATTATTTACAAATATTTTCCTTATCACTTCATAGCAGATGTAATTTTCTACCAAAGGTTCAGAAATCAATGGTCTTTTTGTGAGGTTTGCATGAATCTGCTGTACTCCTGGCACAACTGTCTTTTGGTCTCACAAATGAGGTATGATCCAGGTCCTCCTTGGCCCCATGAGATTTGAACATACCACTCTTCTCTCTGAGAACCTCATCATCCATTCACTACCTGGTGTTCTGGTGGGACCAGATCTTCTGCAGATATGTAAGTGATCCTTTAACTCCATGGAATGGGACTTTCCATGAACTCTTAGTGGTGATCCCATTTTAAGCTGTTGGGTGAAGTACCAAAAGAGTAAAATCTGAAGCAAATCTAAAAATCTGATTTAAAAATCTGAGACACAGTTGAAGCTATCTTCATGTATTAGAAGTTAATTATAATATTATATGTTTGTGTTAAATAATAACCACGTGACATTTTAGCAATAACACTAAAATAATATCTTTGATTACCTCAGAATGAAGATATCTGAGTAGGTTTAACTGTACTTCCACCAATGCTTCCTAAACCATACAACCTTCATAGAGATTTTAAAGGAACAAGTCTCAATACTGTGTAGTGTCTTTGGCAATTATGAGTCCTTGGAAGTAGTGGTTTCATGGAAAAGAAAAGGTAAATTTAACAGTGGGACTGGAAGACCAGATAACAAGAGACATGTGAAGAATGAATGAGAATTTTTGAATTTTTTGTTAGCTAATAATCACTGAGTGCTGAAATTGCTGACTTGCACAACAGCAAGTGAGCCTCTTGATGGCTGTGAAACTGAGTTTGAATGTAAAAGAAGCTCAGATTCAAGGATAGGAGCAAATTCTTCACTCAGTTGTGCTGCTGTAAATTCAAAGTTTTACAAAAATGTAATTATCTGTGATTTACATTACTGTAACAGAAAGGCTAATGAAAACTATGCAGAAGACCTAAATTGTTAAAAAATACAGTGTATGAATTGCAACGTAAAATATGTGGGGTGGGTTTCAGTATGGAGGGTATCTGAAGAGGAAAAGATGTTAGACTTTAAACTTTATTTTACAACTTCAAAGTGTTAGCATCTCATAAAGTGACAAAGAAGGTAAAACATCATTCAGGGCATAATTTACTGTAGTTCAGCCTGGTCATTGCTAATAATTGGTATTTTAACTAATGTTGGTATATCACACATACTTTCCATTCACTGAAAACTTACTGTTCACTATGAATGAGCAATGAGGACTAAAAATTTTTAAAACCATCTTACAAATATAAAGTCCTTAATTATAAATGGTCTATGATTAAACTACTCATTCCGGCTTAGGGAGGAACAAATAAATGCTTCCATATCAGAACTGATGAAAATTGTGTGCAACCAAGCAATCTTTTATCCTGAAACTACATAATATAATCTTTTACATTTTTAGCAAGAAAATTTTCATAGAAATATGACAGATATCCAAAAGGTGGGAAATAAAACAGGAATTTTAATTAAATAAATTAAATAAAACTAATATGTGAATAAAATAAAAAGCCATGTTTAAAATATGTTTTAGTCATTAAACAACATTTTTCTATGATTGCATCAGATGTTTTGAATAGGAAAATAGTTATTTAGCATTTCAGTTTTTTCCATGTTCTGCTATGCTAGTCCTGTGTGTGTGGTTGGGGGTGGGGTGAGGGGTGTAACTACCAAACTTTTTCAAAAGTTACTCGGTTGTTCAGAAACTTGAGAACAATAAATTATTACTTTTTTATTATTATTTTCCACAGACAGTTTGCATTCTTTTCACATCAAGGACTTCAGTTAAGACTAAAACTAAAATATGAGCTAGTCTGCTCAATATGCCCAAATCAATTTGTCTCAGTAGGAAATTAGCAGAACCAGTGCTAAAGTGAATGTAATCACCTCTGTTCAGCTTAATAGGCATCCTCTTGTCCCTCATATGTTATCTTGTACTAATTTGGCATACTGATATGTTACATTATATAATGATGAAAAAAACCCAATTTTTAAATAGAAATTCAAGACCTACTGAAGTCATTGAGAGTGGGATTTAGGTGATTAAAGGGAGAAGCCTGCATCTTAGGTAGTTACTCTTAGGTTTTTTTTATAGTTAATGAAAAAAAACCAGACAATTACAATATGTGATTCATCTGAACTAAGATATCTACTTAAGATGAGATAAATCACATCCTAAAACTACCTGCTTCTCTATATTGATTATAAATAAATCCTAGTGTCAATACATCAAAGACAGACATCCAGACTGTCTATGTCTGAAGTTGATGAGAAGTTGAAGGCTTTTCCCTAATTGCTATGCCTTTGGAATAAGCTATTTGTGCTTCTGAGCAAAAATTCCTTTGGAACCCTTATAAACTCTTTTTCTGTTGTTCTAGTCATAGTTTGAATTTAAAAAGAAACCATTAATATCTAACATCTTTTTCACTTTTTTTAGACTCAGTTTGGATTATGGTAGCCTGAAATGTAATGTGTTTGTCTTTTAACTATAACTTTTTTTAATCATCTGCATTTTGAATGAAACTATATATACATATTTGAAAATATATTTTACTGTTATTACTGAGTACATTATGTCATATATGAAATGGCAGGGATCATTCAGATTGCTTACTGAAATACCTTAAAAATAATTGATCAAATATTGCATTTGCTTTTCCTTCTAAAACGAAGATATAGTTTATTATAAATTCTACAAATTCATTCAGACCTAAATACATATAATGCAGCATACATGTATAAATGCAATTCCTTTGATGTCAATTAACATATCATGCCTCTTTTTAAAGGAGATCATCTTTGTTTCAAATTGAATGACTCTTAAAAGTCATTTGCCTTATGTTCTACGAATCCTTTAATAGGATCCTTAGTTTTATATTGTAAAATAGTATTTTACAATATTATATTTATTGAAGTTGGGACTGCTCAGCCTGTAGAAGGCTCAGGGGGAACCTCATTAATACCTGAAAGGAGTGTGCAAAGAGGTGGGAGCCAGGCTCTTTTCAGTGGTGCCCAGTGACAGGATCAGAAGCAATGGGCACTAACTGAAACACAGGAAGTTCCCTCTGAATATCACTGTGAGGGTCACTACTGTGAGGGTGTGAATAACTACTGTGAGGGTGACTGAGCCCTGGCACAGATTGCCCAAGGAGGCTGTGGAGTCTCTATCCTTGGAGATATAAAAAAAATGGCCAGACAAGATCCTCGACAGCTGTCCCTAGGTGTCCCCTGCTTGAGCAGGGGAGCTAGACCAGATGACCTTCAGAGATCCCTTCCAACTTCAGCCATCCTGTAATCCTGTGATACACAAATCATATTGGTCAAGAAACAGTGAATCAAAGGAAGATAAGATGGTAAAACCAAAAGTCTCTATTTTTCCCATTTTTGTGGTCCATATTTTGTGGTCTATTTGGAAATGATGAAATGTGCTGTGCATATTCCTAGGTTTATAATGGTTGTGTGGTTTTGTTTCGTTTTGACTATAATTATATTATATTTCAGAGTTGTCATGGAGGAAAATATGAGTTCCTGGGTACTGAAAAGAAACAAGAAGATGCAATAGCTAAGCCCCAAATAATATGCCCCCTAATTACAATCATGAGACAAAGGTCAAATTCATACATATTAGGGTGACCAAGGAATGAAAAGGTGAGTCATCAAGTCAGCGCTGGTCAGGATGGCAAGCGTTCTGTGTTCTGTGCATAACACAATAAGGTTTTCTCTTCTTGATTTCTATTCGTATTCTGCAGTAGTTCAATGAAAAGAACTTTTATTAATATCAGTGGGAGTTCTGTATACAGGACGGCTGCAGAATATACTATTAAGAACTGCAGTGCAGATTGGAGAAAGGAGTTTTACCCTTTATTAAGGATTACATTGCAGCGTGTCTCATCCTTTAAAATAGACTTTCAAGTGAAATGTTCTAATCTGTCCTGATTTCTTTGTCTATTTTTTATCAGTGCATTCCACCTAGCCCTTTCTCGATACACTTTCCTTTTTCTTACTTGCACTATTTTGATGCTCAACTTTTTTCTGTCCTCCATCACACCTGAAATTACAGACTGATAAACAGTGGCCAAGCACCTTTGTTCTCCCTTGGAAAAAAATATAACCTAAAGCTCTTCTATTTCATTGATTCTCATGTCTCATGCTTAAATTTGTTTTTATAGTTATACATATTATTTATTACTGCACTTGCTTGTCATTTTTTCTGCCTATAATATAGTACATCATGAAGATTTGATGTAATTCTGTATTTTATCAATATAGTCTTAAATAGATATTGCTATAAAAAACACCTGCTGTCTATTCTGATGAAAAGTTTAAAGGCACTGTGGTGGAGTAGAACACTGTGCATACTGGACTGTTCAAACTAGAAGTGAAACAACCTCTGCAACATCCTAGTCTGTCTGAAGGTAATTTCAAATTGTCAACTGAAGAAAAGACAAAAATGTCTCTCCCTTGTCATCTTCTTAAGGATTTGGTGTAATTATGATTTGTAAATTACAGCACAGTATGGCATGATATAGTACCAGCTGTAGAGTTAGAATGAAGAGCGGAAGCAAAGGAATAACAGAAAAGGTTTAAATAGGGCACTCAGGTAAAAACTCCAAGCTGTACAATCACTGTATATTCATAGCAGTTGAGAAGAGTATGAAGGAGAGCTAAAGATAATTCAGAAAATTTAAGTCCTTCTAAGACTGAGGAATGTATATTATGTTAGTCGTACGCGAGAAACTCAAAACCAAAAAGAATTAAAAGCAAGTTTGAGATTAGTGAGAGAATTTTGGAAGGCACTTGGAATCCCAGTAAACAAGGCTGTAATAGTAATCTGAGACCCAAAACTGAGGGAAAGGCTATTAAGAACTTGATTTAGACTTAGAGAAAGAAAAATGTATTTTCTAAAATACAGAATTACATCAAATCTTCATGATGTACTTAGAAGAAAGAAAAAAAAATGTTTGTAAAACAGAAACAGATCTGAAGCAAAACCAAATGTAAACAGACAGAACTAATATATCTCTAAGAAAAAGACATTTTAAAAGAGCCCACAAAGGAGTGAATGTATCAAAGAAGAAACATGCTGTGTATAGTGACAAAGATATTTCATGGGCAACTGCTGAAGCTGTAGCTACATCTAATGATGACATTGTCTTAGACACAAGTAGAACTCTTATTATTTATAAAACAGATGCTAGTGGGAAAAATAATAAAATGTCAGAAGTTATACTAAATTTCTGGAAGGAAAAAAGTATTATTTTGAGCATAAGTAGAATTCAGATGATACAATAAACACATTATTCTGTCTGAAAACACTACAAGCCATTGTAGAATAAAATATCAAAACACAATTAGGAAGTTTAGACTTCATACTTCCTAGACAACGGGTCAGTAGGAATTAATGAAGAAATGATTGATCATGGTGAAGTGCTCAGAATGTGTAGTTTTATGTAAGTGCCTAAAATATATGTGTATTTCTCAAAAATACATTTTTAAGTTGTGGAAAATATTTTTTTATATTCAATGTAGTTTCTGAGGAGAATGAACTGTGGCCTTTCCTCTACTTTTTTATTTTTCTATACCTTTGAAATTAGAAGCAGAATTCAAGCCCTTGAATGTAAAATCTTACAAAAATTAACTTCTTCTTGTTGTTGTTGTTGTAGCTGAACAGTTTTTAAATTAATAATTCTTTTCTGTAATTAAAAAAAAATATTTAAAATACCAAGCCAGATGAAGGATTTTGGTTAGGTAAAATCTTCAGCAGTTTATGTTGACTAATAATAATTAAACTGCTTTATTAGGAAATACATTATACTTTCAATGGAGCTGGAAAACTGTAGACCTTAGATCCAAAAAAACATCATAAAAAAGGATTCCTGTTGATCTTGAAGAGTGATTAATGAATATAGCTTTGTGTATGTACAGTTCTGGATAGATGCAGATTGTTATAAAGAGTTTTCTAAGTCCTCTAAACCAACCTGGCATAAATCAGCTTCATTCCAGTAGCCAAATAAATGGTATTAGCATTAACAGTTCAATATATTTGAGGTCACAGGCTTCAGTTGCTACAGGTTGTCACATGTTTGTCCTGATGGCACGCCAAAGCAGCCAAAACCAGGATGGTCATGTCCAGAATACAACATTTTTACAAATCTAAGCCTACGTTAACATTCCTTGCCTCTTAGCAAAGCCTGTCAGCCTGAGTACAATCACAGTGTCATTAGTTTTTAGTATATTCATAGCCCTACTTCTGGTGATTGCTGAAGACTTTTTTGCCAAATACTGTTTATGTCATTCCTTCTTGCCTTTAAGCAACATCAGTGAGCAGCTGGCTGGTGCAAAGCATCTAAACATCATAATACTTTGCACTTGTGTAACATATATCTTTTCATATCACTAACAATACTCTAATAAGTCTTCAGAAGGATGTCACTGAATTATATAATATCAACTCAATGTAAAACTGAGCAGATTAAATGACAGAAAAGTTGTCTGAGGTTATAGAACAAATCAATGGCAGAGAAAATTAGAGCTCAGGAACTCCAAATTTTGAATAAGCAATCCCTCGGCCACATTGGAGGTGATATCTTTGTACTGTTAGAATGATTTTGAGCAATTTGCAAGAGTGGATGATGTTTTACAAATACATAAAAAAGACAGGTCCTCTAGTTAGAATGACTTCATTTCACACATTGAACACAAGGGCAGAAGGCAGTTTCTCAATGGAAAAGCAAGGTTATTGAATAATAATGTTCTGAATACAAACTACGAGCTCTGTTATAATGGCAGCTATATCAGAGCAGTAGATGAGGCATGGAAAAGGGTGCTACAGAGTCTGAACAGGAGAATATTTACTAGTTTCCAACAATAAAGAAATAATAAAGCACATGCTTTTCCAAGGTGACCCCAGGATCCATGGCAACATGGGCAATTCAGTCGCTATGTGATGAGGTTCTACATGGCATATCTAGATGGGCATATTTGCCACATGCAAATGCCTGAAAGTAAAAATCTCAGCTTTCAGAGTTGCAGGACATACAGAGACAACAACACATACACAAATAATAGCACAACACATTACAGTAGATCTGATGTGTATGGTACTGGTTAACTCTTTTGTGCACACTCTATGGGATCTATTCAAAGACTTCAGATCTGAAGTAGACATGGACTGCAAAGTAAAATCATCTCTTCTGTCAGTTTTGCATACACTTCTGCCCTCTTTAAAATGCAGAAAAAGACTCTTGCATATCACAAAACCCTTGCTTCTTCATGATCTTCCTGCTAGCAAAAATTTTGGCAACTGACTTCAATGAATACACATCCTTTGTTACCCCATTATCTTCAGTAAGTAGTAACAATATTGTTGTTATGCCTTTGCTGTGAAACTAGAGAATTCTTTTGTCGTAGGTATTCTTTTACTTAATTATTAAGAAAAAAGTCAGTGAGCTTGTATTTGAAATACTCATTGAGCTACACAGACATTGTTGGTTATTAGATTTTTTTTTCACTAGAGGTAGAGCACAAAGTCTGAGTGCAGGGGATGAAGTCACCCAGGACACTGGGTACAAGACAGAAGATAAATCCCCAATGGTTTTTTTTTGACTCCAAGTGGTCAAGCAAAATTAACTATGATTGAGCTGCATAAGCTGATCATAGAAATGCATATAAAATCACAAATACTTGGAAAAATACTTTCTTACATGGAATATATCACCTGTTAAATTCTGTATCTTATGTTAAAATGGTAAATACTTCTTTTCAAGGTATTGTGAAGGTAAGCCACAAGATTTTTGAAAGTAATTGGCAGATAAATGATTCTAAATCTGGAAACAATATATATTCACTTTTTAATTTTTTACATTTCCTACTGGTGCTAATTCATTCATTATTTTCTCTATTTGACTTTTTAATTGTCTTCGATATATTTTTCTTTATTTAGTTAAATGTTCTCCTTCACATAGCTTCTTCACTGCATAAAACAAACTCAATTCTTCCTCAGCTCAGCCACAACCCAAATATATTTTAATTTGGATTTAAGAAAAACAGTAGTTGATTCAGAATATGTCAAAAAGCAAAGAGATTTTTTTTCCCCTTGGATCAGTTCTAAAATGTATTCATTCATTATGCATACTATAAATATAAAAGTGGAACCCAGCAGTAATAAGGACAGAATTAAATTGCAGGGTGCCATGTGTGGTTCCTTTTATAGCTGCATTCATATTGATTACATGTAATTTTTATAGCAGACCTCTTTTAACTGTAGAGGTGAAGATGGCAATTAGGTGTCTGCTGTTTTTCTTTATGTTGCTATAAGATAATCAGGGTATCATAGGTTTTTATATAATTCTTTCCATTCTCTTACTCTTTTAACCTTCAGATTAAATACTGAACATTTGTGATTCATTCTCTTTTCTTTTTTCCAAGAACTACAGCAGTTAAAAAGTGCATGTGGATTTACTTTTTCTTTTCTTTTTTTCCCCTAGTAGTTTAGAGTATACATAAAAATGTGGACATATGAATGCTAATTAAAAAGAAATATTGTGGGGAATGGTTGCTAAAAGAATTTACGGTTGCCCCTAAATGATGCAGAAGCAGCAGCACAACATCACTATTCTTAGATAAACTCATTAGAAAAACTCACACCGTGCTCATGACGAGGACAGAGCCAGAGCAGAATCACCTCTACTTGCATATGTTCTATTTGTAGCTGAGCTTGCAAGCTTTACAGTCTGTATGGCTTGTATCACTATTGGAATAAGTCACTACAAATATTTTTCATTGTCACTTGCGTTTATCAAGTCTGTTTTTATTGTCAGCTCAGGTGTTGGCCCCCTTCTTCGAGACTCTCAAGATCCTGTGCATCATAACCCCACCTATGACCTACAGTGTTTTTCTGAGGCTATGTAATTCATAAAGTGGAGCCACAAAAAGATAATATCTGGAGGAAAAGATAACTGATTTTTTAAGAGATCCAGGTTATGGAAGCATTTTCAGTTAAACTGTGTGTGCTCTGCAAAACTTTTGATGGCTATTCTTTATCTCTGCACTATCTAAATGACCAAAATATAAATTAAAACAGTACTGAAATAAATAAGTATTCCCCAGAAGTATGGATGGGAAAAAACTGATTTTAGCTCTGTGAAGTCCACTAGGAGACTTTTCTGAATAATTTATCTGAGAAGCACCCGAATACTGCATCATATCTGTTATAGAGCATCTTAAAGCATATGAAAGCATGTTCAGTTTCCTAATAGCACCCACCTCTTGGAATGGTCTACAGCTCTTATTAAGAAGATTTTTGCAAACATATTAAAAAACATTTTTTTCAGTGCCTCAGTAAAAACATGAGTATAAATATGCATATATGTTGCTCATAGTTCAGTCCTTCTGGGTGTTTTAATCATTTGTCTCAGCAAATAAAGTAGACACTGTTAGGGGTATTCTGAGCTCAAATTGTGTCCTTTTCCATAGGTTTAAGCATATATTTTATGCATAGATATTCTGTAGATATAGGGCTTTTTTAATATTTTTTATTTCACATTGTTTACAGTGACATATTTTCTAATCTACTGGAAATATTGTCCTTTAAGGGCCAACTGCTGTTTCTTCTGATATGCTTGGATATTTTGTCATTGACATCAAGACTGGATACATTCACACCCCCTCCATTGAAAAGGTGGAAGTCCTGAATGCTTTCTTTCCTTCAGTCTTTATTAGCAAGACTGGCCTTTGGGAATCCCAGAGACCAGAGACCAAGGGAAAGGGTTGGAGTAAGGAAGATGTACTCTTGCTGGAAGATGATCAGGTCAGCAAATACTTAAGCAAACTGAACATACATTATCCCATGGGATAACCCATAACCTGTTGGGATGCGCCAACAGGTGCTCTAGGTGGTCCTGCTTGAGCAGGGTATAATGAGGTCAGCCATCAGCCTTCTTTTCTCTAAGATGAACAAACCAAATGACCTCAGCTATTCCTTGTAAGCCATGCCCTCAAGGCCTTTCAGCATCTTGGTCACCCTCCTCTGGGTGCACTCTAATAGTTTGATGTCCTTCTTATGCTCCCTGATGCGCCCAAAACCGCACACAGTAGTTGAGGTGGGACTACATCAGTGCAGTGTAGTGTGGGACAATGATCTCCCTGAAGCAGCTAGCTGTGCTGTGCTTGATACATCCCAGGGCACAGTTGGCCCTTTTGCATGCCAGGTCACACAGACCACCGGGGGTCCACCCCCCAGGGTAGACCTCTTTCCACAGGCTGGTGTTCAGCCTCTTGTTCCCAAATTTGTGTGTATAACCAGGATTATCCTGTCCCAGGTGCACAATCCAGCACTTGCTCTTGTTAGATTTCATATGCTTGGTGGCTGCCCTCTAGTTTACCCAGATCTCTCTGTAAGGCCTCTCTACCCTTGAGGGAGTCCACAGCTCCTAATTCAGTATCATCAGCAAATGTACTTAATATACATTTGAGTCCTTCATCAAGGTCATATTTAAAAACATTAAAAGCCGTAAAATTGAGCTCTGTGGAACCCCACTGGTGACTAGTCACCAGCCAGATGTAACCCCATTTACTATAAGTCTTCGAGCCCAAAACATCAGTCAGTTGTTCACCCAACATATTATGGATTTGTCTAGCTTTATGCTATACATTTTGTCAAGAAGGATACTGTGATTGCAAAGTCAGAGCAAAGAATCAGGTTGAATGATTCAATATTGCGTAACAAATGATACATGGTGGAAGGGAGCCGGTAAAAAGCAAAATATAATTGTGGGGAGAAGAGTGGTGCAATAAGGCAAATGATGTCCTCTTTTCATATTAAAATGAAAGCCAAAGAGGGATGCTTTCCTGAAGATGAAATTGAGGCCTAATATCCAATATTCTAAATGACAGGTGTACTTGTAGCTTTTTCAGAAGTTCCTCTGTAAAAAAGCTGTTGTTTTTTTTTAATAACTGTGCCTTTACACATTGTGTTTCGCAGAATCTGTAGTAAAGTACTGAGAAGCTGTTGTTGTTA
>KZ505855.1:454996-468214 GCA_002844005.1 Limosa lapponica baueri
ATAAAAAAAAAAGAAAGTCATGAAATAGATACAATATATACAAAACCGTATCAAGCTCCCAGGATGACAGTCCTGTCACCGGCAGCCACTGGGGAAGTCCCAGACTGGACTCAGCAACGGATGGGAACTGGATTCCAGCTCTGGAGTCAGGAACACACGGATCGGGATCAAAGGCAGATGAACAGACAGAGTCTTCTTCAGACGTTGGCCATCACAGGAAGAAGCTTGACCCTTTGATCCCTCAGCTTTTATACTGAGCATGGGGCAGATGGGATGGAATACCCCTGTTGGTCAGGTTTGGGTCACCTGTCCTGTCAACTCCTCCCCACAGGTGTGACCCCTCTACGTTTTTTCCGTTTCCAACCCTCTAAGGGGCAAATAACGAAAATTGGCTGACCTTGGTTGTTATAGCAATAAGTATAAGCAAGGGCCTCTCTGCATACCATTCCTTGGCACATAGCACAAACATTGGTCTTATCATTCTGTGAACGAGCAGTTTTCTCCACAATATGCCATTAATTTCAGAGAGTTAGAGGAGGCCTAGCTAACATGTAAAATTACAGAACACAAAATTGTTCCGGTTTTACTTCAAACCGGGACAGTAACACATGTGTTAATATATTGCATGTATATTCCTGCGAGCAGGTTTGTGCTAATCGCGCATCTGTTCTGAACTGTGTGCTATTTTCTGTTTTACAGCACTTCAATAAAAGCTTGTGCAAGGCCCTTATGTTGAGAAATGGGCAGTAAACAAGTACCTTCAACAAGTTAGCAGACAGATAGCTGAAAACGTGAATAAATTCTTAAATGTGGATGGCAGGAATTTAAAAAAATACCTCAAAGTGGAAGGAAAAAAAGGGCTAAGCCAATAACAAGACATGGAAACATAAGCAAAAGAAGAGAATATTACATAAATTAACAAACAGTGAATTCACCAAAGACAAAACCAATTATAGACTAAGTGCAACTGAAAAACGCCTGCATATAAAAATAAACTTCACATATTTCTATGAGGCAAAATTTAGGGTCATATTCTAAGGCCATATTTGAAAGGTCATAGGCAGCATAAATAGTTATCTTCTCTTCCTCCAACTTCACACTTACATTCTTGTTTTATTGGTTCCCACTTGGCTCTTCTAGCTATGTGGTGAACTGTGATATAAGGCAAAATAAATGCTTTTGTCTCTGTATCTCCTACTATTGCTACTTCCCTTGAAGACAATGGCCATAGGAATTAATTTTTTCAGGGGTTATTGGGAGAATAAAGACTGCAAAAAGCCACTCACTCCTTCTTGCAGGAACTCCTTCCATCTCATTAAATTATTTTTCTCCTAGAATTATAGTTAGCACTCCTTGTCCTGCAGAGTCTCTTTCTTATATTAAGTCCATTGCCAGTTTTGACTTTTGTCTAGTTTCTACTCCTCCACAATGTTTGGAATTTTTTTATTTCCACCAGGTCTTTTTACTCTGCCATGCAGTGTTTAGGTTTCCAAACCTCATGCACAAATATCTTGATAGGGAGGACATGAAATGGCTCTCATTCTGTCAAGTTCCTGCTCCAGTGCAAAATCTAAATCTCTCATCATATTTTGGAATAACATATCAACTCATGCTTAATGCTAACTGTACAAAGCAGTAAAAGAGGAATGTTTTTTCTTTTCAATAACAGGAAAAAATAGCTGACATGGTTTACCCACATCTGTTAAAACATGTAGAAGTGGAAATTCTCCTGAATTTACAGCCTTTGGCCTTTCATCAGGAACTTTCTCTGCATGTTTTCTGGAAGAATGCTAAAACTCTCCTGAACACATCTAGCACATCCTTGATTACGGGGCTATTCCTTACTCCTGGAAAAATTTCATAGCCTGAATTTGAGCTCACCAGTTGGATATAGCAATCAAAATAAAGTGATTAAAGGGGTTTTGGCAAAAATCAGGACATAATGAAAGTGTGTATTCAGACTTGGAAGTGCTTTGGGGTCCAGAAATACAGATTCAGACATCATTTCAGTGGAAAGACAGCCTAAAAAGGCTTTGGAAATTATGTCATTTGGAAAAGATGTGCTGAACTCTCTTTGTTTGCTTGAAGATGGCCATCTCACTGTGGCCATTCTGATTAACAGAGTCTTGTGGGGGCAGCAGTGAATGTTTCATCAGACACCCAAATATCATGCTGACATTTTAAGAATGGCTTTCTTATGCTTAACTTCATTCGGGTATTGAGGCATCATGCAGTACCTCTGCAAAGCAGTGCTATGAATATGCGTGAGAGTTTTAAGCTAGTGTTGGAATTGTGAATCTTTATATATTTTGTTACCTAAATGCTGCTAAGTGTTCCTTAGGCAATCTAGGAACTCTATCTGCTTGACGTATGAGGTAGACAACTGATGGTAAATCATAGAATCATAGAATCATTTAGGTTGGAAAAGTCCATTAAGATCATTGAGTCTAACCACAAACCTAACACTTCCAAGTCCACCACTAAATCATGTCCCTAAGTGCTATGCCTAAATGTTTTTTTCAATACCTCTAGAGATGGTGACTCAACCATTTCCCTGGGCAGCCTGTTCCAATGCTTGATAACTCTTTCAGTGAAGAAATTTTTCATAATATCCAATCTAATCCTTCCCTGATGCAACTTCAGGCCATTTCCTCTTGTCCTATCACTTGCTGCTTGGGAGAAGAGACCAACACCCACCTTGCTACAAACGCCTTAAAGGAAAGGCTTAATATTCCAGTCAGAAAATAGTTACAAACCTTAGAACAGATTTATGAAACTTTCAAATGCTCTACAGCCTTGGAAGGTCTGTGATGACAGCCTTGGAGTTGGGACCATGTGCCCTTCTGTCCCACAGACATCAGTCTTTCACGAGGCTACAAAAACAAAGCAAACTTTGCTTTTAATCTTGCATAAGATGTTTCTTGCCAAATAAGCTCCCTTTATCAATCCACCCTGAGGTAGAAAGCTCTATAAAAAAAGGAACAGATGAGTAGGATGTCATGCTAAAAGTAGGTTAAGAAGTACTTTCTAGCACAAGCTAGAAAGAATTTCAGAAAAACAATCCCAATCTAATGGTTACCACATCTGATTTTTTTTCCTTACACTCTCAGTGAATTACACAGACCACTCCAGAACTCAGTTGCTGGTTTTACACAAGCAATACATCATAAGTTGTTCAAAGTACTTTTTTTAACTTCTCTTGTAAAAGCAACTTCAAAGCTACTCTTTTGCCTGTTCTGATTTAGGAGTTCCCTCAAAGTGACTTTTTCCCCCCTCTGTTACTGGATGCAAAATGTACTTTACTGAATCAAGCATATACTAAACAAATTTATTCATTCACATTAAAAAAACTTGCTTTAAAAAAAGAAAACAAAACAATTTAAAGGTAAGATTCCAGAAGACCAGACTTGCCTGCTCATCATTTGGAGGAGGTATTTAAAATTATGATAAAGTAGAGGCAAGGATTGAAGTCTGGGTTCTACCATTACTTTAATTCATATTTTGCAGCTCCTGTTTGTCATGTTTGAAATTTTGATGGTTGTTATTTCTTTCATCCCTTTCTTCCTAATTCACTTACACAATTTCCATGTTTATATCAATTATGTTTTCTTGATCTCTAGACTTTTAATTTCCTAACTCTTTCTTTCTTTAACCAATATCATCTTTGGTCTTCGTTTTGTCAATGTTTGTGTTTTGTTTTGTTTTTTTTTTGGCTGAAGTAATTATATTAATTTTGATTTTTCCAATTGCTGCTGGGACTGCTTCACAGATAGCAAAGCTGTTGGATAGCATTTTTTGGCCTGACCTTTGGCTTTTACCACACTACAGAACAAAAATAAAGCAACCATTTTCATACTTTATCTCAATAGATGAAAAATATTTTGTATATGTTGTAAGTCAAGTCAGAAATTATCTTGTTGATCTCTCTGAATAAATATATTGCCCTTGATAAGGTTTTCTATGTATTTTTCCACAGTAGAGTGCAATCATTCGAAGATCAAACGTGTTTAGCAAAAAGAATGAATTTCTAATGTTTTTTGCTCCTGTCATAGTCTGATAAACATATAGGAATCTTAACCTGTAACTTTTCTTGCTACCTTTTGCCTGCAAGTCTTATCCACACAGACAATATCTGAGTAATCTTTTTCTATTATTTGGAAGATATTAATTTATCAATAAAATATATAAAATGTTTTAAGAAAAGAGTAAAATATTTTTGTGCAGGGATATTTTTTATTTATTTATTAAGTAATATATTTGTTCTAATTGAAAATGGTAAATGTTATAGCAGGTTTGAAACTATCCAGATTCATTCCTGTTTCCATCACATCTCTTTGTAAGTGGAAATGAACCCATAGGGATTTCCTTTGTATGTTTCTTAGTTCTTTTGTTGTAAAACATATCCATAACATCTTAAAAAACAACAAAATTTTCTTAATATCTAGCAAGTGTTTCATTGGGCTTCAGTCATTTAAAATAACAGTTGTGTACTGAAGTGAAGGAAGATGTGATTGTGACTTCTGCTATCCTACTCACTAACGTATCTGTCAGATATGGGAGAGTAGTGAAAAGAGTTTTGGGATGGAGAATGGAGGAGAAAAGAGTGAAGTGAAATGAAATTACAAGAATCACCTGGGAAAAGTCTCCTTTATCTACTCTCAGAAAGATTCTTGGATAAAGAAGAAAAGCGGGAAGTATACATTCAGTTTTTCCTCTCCTAGGTTTCCAGCCAATATTAATGTTAACAAGATGTGAATTGGAATGCATAAAGTAATTTGGACTTCTGATTTCAGAAAGAATTGTGGCTGTTCATCACTTTCAACTGAGCCCTTTGCACCTTCACTGTTTAATATGTTAATTTTATTAAAATATTTTATTTTTATTGTATTAGTCTTTATTCAACACTACATTAATATGCTAATCTAAATAATTTTTGCTTATATAGCATGCTTTTTCCTTCAAATATTAACTCAGAAACTTTAATTTTGTGTTGACATGCACAAATAGTAACTTTAAATTGCTAATTTGACTCTAATCAAAAGTGAATTTGACCAGAATTTTGAAGTACTTTGAGGATAAGATTTAAATCGGTTAAACTTCATAGGGGAGGAAAATTTCATCTTTTGCATTAGCTTCTACCTTCTACATTAGTTTATGATGAAATACACTGTAGCATATAATCTTAAAAGCATTGCAGAACACTTTTTTTTTCTTAGTTTCACTTTTGTGATCTCCTACAATTCTTTAGGATTTAAAAGGATGCATTGATAAGGAAGACAACTGGAAGAAGCTTCATGTTCATAGGCCATAATTCTCATGTTGGCCTTTACCACACTGATGTCTGCTGGAAGGACAACACAGTAGGGCTCAAGCAATCTAGATTTCTAGAATACATTGACAACAACATCCTGACACAGGTGATCAAGTATCCAACAAGGAAATGTGCTCTGTTGTATCTGATGCTTACAAACAATGAAGAAATTATCGTGGATGTGAAAGTTGGGAGCTGCATTGGCTCCAGTGATCATGAAATGGTGGAGTTCAGATTCCTTAGAGGAGGAAACAGGGGCAAAAAGCAAGACCACAACCCTGGATTTTAGGAGAGCAGATATTAAGCTCCTCAAAGATTTGATTGGAAGAATCACATTGTATATGTCACTAGAGAGAAGAGGATTCTGAGATAGAGGGAGCGAGCTGACTGATATTAAAAAATGGCCTTCTTCAAGCTCACGAACGGTTCAACCATCAAATACGAAGTCACTCAAAGGCAGTAGGAAGCCTGCATGGCTCAACAAGGAGGTCCTGACTGAACTAAGGTCTTTCCCTGGAGAGACACATCTGGATCACTGGACTTAGCTCTGGGATCCCCAGTACAACAGAGATATGGACATAACGATGAAGGGCCACAAAGATGATTAAGGGGCTGAAGCATGTGTTGTACAAAGAGAGGTTTAGAGACCTGGGTCTATTCAGCCTAGAGAAGGGAAGGCAGGCAGAACGAAACTTACCAGTATTTATAACTGACAGAAGGGAATAAAAAAGATGGAAACAGACTCCTCTCAGTTGTACCCAGTGAAAGGACAAGAGACAATGGGCACAAACTGAAATATAAGACATTCCATCTGAACACAAGAAGACACATATTTTTTTGTGAGAATGCTCAAACACTGGAACCGGTTGCCCAGAACGGTTGTGCAGTTGTGCATCTTCTCTATAGAGACATTCAAGACCCTACTGAATACAGTCCTGGGCAACCTGCTCTAGCTGACACTACTTTAGCAAAGCATTTGGACTAGATGATCTCAAAAGCCCCTTCCAGCCTCAACCATTCTATGATTCTGTAATTTTATCCATCATATACAAAACAGTATGAATTTCACACCACACGGCAGCAAGATTTCTAGTGTTAATCTTCACAACAGTAGCTTTTGGAAACCAGCTTCACGGTGATTGTTGATTTGTTGGGGTTTTTTCCCCCCTTTTACTTTATAAATAGTTCCTGTCCAGCTCCCTTCAACTAACAGTGTCAGTTCATTTTAAATTTCAGTGAAGCATGCCTTCAGGTTCAGTTGCTATTTAACAGTAGTCTGCCTCTACAATGAAAGAGCAGTAAAATAAGTGCCCTCCTAAATAAATCTGTCATATAAATAGCAAACACAATATATTATTTTGTCTGTTATCCTTTCAGAGAAAAGGAGTGAATAGTAAGGCAGGATAATATGCTTCCTTCATTAACTTTTGGGAAACTAGCTAGTTTTCAAACACCTAACATATCCAAATGCCTCTTAATTGTTTTTCAAAGGCTTTTGGTGAGTTTGTATACTGTCAAACAGGAAAAAGATTCTGCAGGAAGCAAGACCTGTCTCATGGAATCTGTCAGCCACTGAATTATCGCTATAAATAGCTAAAGTACTTGCTGTGCGTTTGTGTAGTATAGGTTACCAAAGTTTTGAATTTGTTCAGTGACATAGGGAAGGAATACAGATATAGATTAAAAGCCAGGAAGTGAGACAGGCTTTTTGCCAGGAGGGATAGATTATATGGCACACAGGAAACTCTTAAGGATGTGAAAGAGGCTGTGGGCACAAACTTTAAGTCTTACACAAGAGCATCAAAAAATTGTACAGTTTTCTTCCAATAATGAAACAGCAACTTCAGTACCAGACAAACATTTATTTAGTTGTCTTCCAGTTTTCTTAGTTTACATATGACTTAGAAGAATAACTTGATAAATTTATTTGAGCAGTACACTTCACACTGGATGATTTGTGTAGCTTCATGTTTTCCATACATTCTGACATTCATTATTTATTAATTAATC
Organism: Limosa lapponica baueri; assembly: GCA_002844005.1. Lineage (NCBI taxonomy): Eukaryota > Metazoa > Chordata > Aves > Charadriiformes > Scolopacidae > Limosa > Limosa lapponica. Next base: position 462,318 of record KZ505855.1, read on the forward strand.
CAGCCTACTGTTACAAGGCAAGCTATACTTTGTCTTTCAGACATTTTTTCTCTTTTTTTTCCACATACAAAAAAAAGTCAGACTTTTAAACATATTTAACTGTTTTACTGATTTACTTATCACCTTTGTAATGTTTACTTCCACAATTGTGCAGATACTGTATTCATTATTAGATATTAGAAGTCTATTACTATTACTGAGATAGTAACTCATTACGACTAATTTTATCTCCATTATATCATATCTTTTGACCCTGAAAAACTTGAAGATCTCTATGTGTATTTAACTTCTTAATATTTCCAGTAGAGAGTGGGGTTTTGTTTGGTTAGTTGGTTGGTTTTAATAGTCAGGACTTGAAACAACATTTGCTCAAGTGATGTATCTTGCTACACGTTCATTAGTAGACTATACTGTCTTGACATAGCTAATGGTATTATGCTTTAAGTGGAACAGGCCAACAATCCACTAATGTATTCCTTCTACGGTTCATTCCTAGACCTGAAAGTTTGAATCAATATCAAAAAGCTTGCTTTAAAACTAGAACATTTCAACATATTTCAGTTTTTTTTTTCAAAAGCAATTATTATCATACTTTGAACTCCCAGAGATCACATCCTTACCTGGGACTCATTGGAAGTCAATGGAAAGACTCCATTGATTTCAGCTGACCCACTGTGAGAGAAGTTCAATAATTAATTAAAAAAGAGTTTGGACACTGTTTGTCCATAAAAATCACAACTGACTGGAGTTAGTAAATATTTATTACTCAAGCTGAATGTATTTACCTATGCACATATATACAGAATACAAATATAGTAGCACACACGCATATGTATATAAAAATTAATATACACCTACGCATATTATAACTCTCAGAGAATTAGAAATCACTGTGACAATAGTCTGATTCATCTGTCTTCTTTTAATTATTAAAATAAAATATTACTAGAATGACTTTTATTAGGAGCATACTTTGAAAGTTACTGCCACTACTTACCAGTTCATATACACAACTGTTAGCCCTTAAAACTTATATCCCAAATTAATTCCATATACATTACTATGCAGTTGCTGTCGTATAGTTAGCACTGAGGACTGTGATCCTTGGCTGTTTTTAGTTGCTAAGGTCAGGGTTGTCAGGCTTGAGAACAAAGAAAATTGAGCTAAAGTAGAAGTAAGTATCCTCTCTCTCAAGCCTAGTGTTTTCAAGGTGCTTACCCCTCTTCAAAGACAAGGAATCTCATCTGCACCCGTTGCTGCTTATCTTGGTTTTCATTTTCCTTTCATCTTTCCCACACATTTATGAGGATGTCTCGCTTATTTGAAGTCACTTGTGCTAATCTTGGGGGTTTTTTTGTTCTCTGTCTGGCATAGCTGTTACTTGGGACACTGTTTACAAGTTTTTCTATGCCTCCTAGAGACAATTACACACTTCTTTGTCCCTTTGTTGGTCACACTGTTCACATACATATGTAAAATGTGTATATACATACATTTTGTTAAACAGTGTTACAAAATATTTATATACTTCTGTTAGTTATCACTGACATTTTGATTGGAGGCTTTCATGAATGCCAGGAGGTTTGGCTGAGACACCTTTTGCGATACTTAAGACATTAAGGAAAAGCTTAATCTTTCTGGTCGACATACTTTCTAAAATGTCGATCTTTTATCAAAGCATCGTTAAAATCCCATTCTTAAAAACAAATCACTGAAGGACTTTTTTTAAGTTAAATTAGTGGTGACTGATTTTCGATAATTTGACTGTGAAAAGATGTTTCTTTTATTAATTCAGGAAGGATTCCAAATCTGTCCCAAAGTGCAAGAACTTCATCCATTTGTTGCACTTTCTCAGTTGCAAAGCTTTTTGGTTTGTGTCTCTATAATTAATAGTTAATTAGCGTTAAAAAAAATGTTGCTAGCATCAAGTAGCTACTAAGCACTTGTTCTTACTGTATTCACATTTGGGGCTCACAGGTGTTTCATAAGCCTTATCCTATTTAAGTTTCATTATTTCCTAAGTAAATTGGTGTAGAGACTGTATACATGAATAACCATTGCAAGGAAGGTAAAGCGGGGTGTGGCACAGATGTAGTCTAAATGAAGTAGGAAAACAAACAAGCCTGGAGTCACACAGTTGCAATACTATGTAATGTTAAATACAGCACCCAACACTTTGAAAGGGCATGAAGAAACACACAGCCAGAAGTCACAGTGCAATGGTGGTTTCTTTTGCATTTGCAAATAAATTCAGTGCCTACAGACAGAAGGTGTAACCTCCTTGTATTTCAAACTGTCACTGGCCAAGTTTAGTCCTGAAATGCTCAGTTATTGCAGAAGACCGAAGCACAGATACTTTTCCCAGGCTCTCACAAAACAGCTGGACTGGTTTTTTTTGTTTTCTTTAGTTTTAATATCAATCTACCATCAGTACATAAATATACTGTAATCTCCTCAAAGAAATGTAGCTCACATCATGATGCAAATGGAAATGGACCTGTATAGATTCATATTCAGATCTGTAGCCTGAAGTGACACAAAGTTAGCATCTAACCTTCTGATTCTTTTTGGTCCTCCATTTCTTCCTTCCATCAGTAGTGCTCCCACCCACTGCGCACCAGTTCTCCCTTATCCTGAGAACATTTCAAGGTTGAACATGAAGAACTGTATACTTATTTTGTTTTTTACGCTGCAAGTCATTCTGCTGTTGTCAGGTAGTCTGCTGACTTTGCAGAAAGCAAATGCCTGCTGAGGCAGATGAGTGATTTGTGTAGTCTTCATACCACTTGACACTCATCTTATAACAATTTAAGTATCTGTCTTATTTCTTATTACTTGCATATAAGCAATTGCAAATCAGGACCATATGTCTTATATTAAGACTCTAGAATAGCAATACTCTACACAAAATGTATAATATAAATTTCCTAATCAGATTTGCTGCCTCTTCATTTGTTTTTGTTATATATTTTCCTAAACATCCATTCTTGGCCATTCTGAGAGACAGGATTTTCTACTAGATAAATCTTTGGTCTGTGCCAGTACAGGCATTTTCATGTTCCTTAGATACTCAGCATTTTCTTTTATGGCTTTATAATCTAGTAGTCTTCACATTCTATTATATGGGTATCAAACAATTGCAGAACTTCTATCCATGTCAAGAAACTTCAAGGAATAATTTATTTTAAATCAGTAATGGCCAGATAGCTTGGGTTTTTCTACAAGAAATGCTACTAGGATAATCTTCTGATAAGTGTCTTTCTCCATTATTTTGTGCTAGTATATTACACGAAATTAAACTCTGTAAGTTAGAGGGGTGGCAATATCAAGAAAGACAAAACTATAAACTGAAGTTGAAATTCATTAGTAAGGGAGAAGTTTTGCCCAATTTTTGCCTGATTATGGTATTTTTATTAATTAAACGTGGAATTTTTGCATTTTTTCTTAAAAGTGCTGTGTAAGCATTGTGTATATAATTTTCGTCAAGGCTGCCTTCTAAAAACATTATCTGTTACTTTATTGTTAGTAGCCAAAATATATTGCTCCACTGCTATAACCCAAAGTAAGCTTTTACTTTATTACTTCACCACATTAATTAATTTATTAAATATTAATGATGAAAAAGCCATTCAAGTGTTGTTATATAGACAGCTTCAGCATTTCTAACATGTTATTACCCCATTTATCAGCAGCTATGCATAAGATGTACAAAGCAATATAACTGGTAGATGAGGTATGTTCATACCATATGTTGTTAATCTAGTTAATGGAATAACAAATCCATAGCTGGCTCTCTTAGATGTGTGACGTAACAATATACAGTTATGTTAAAATATTTTATCTTCCACAGACAGAGTGATTACACTGTCTTTTTGATCTCAGATAAAAAATGGAGCATGAATAAAAATCTTTTTAGAATTGTAATTATGTCAGGTGTTTGCCGTCCAAAACATTGCATTGACAAAAGCTCTTTACTGAAACAAATATACTTATTTTTAAATAAATATTTTGTAAGGTTATATTAAATGCAATTAAATCTTCAAAGTAATTTGTAACTCTTTACATATTGAATTTTACTTAACTCCCTTTAAATTTCCTTTGTCTTCCTTTTGTTACCATTTATTGCACTGCATTGATATGAATTGTCATCTTCCTTCTGTTCCCCTGAAATAAATGTAATAAAATGTCAATCTTCTGAGCTGAAACTTTACTTGAATGTCAATTTTAGAAGTTGAAATTTGTTTTTCTAACTTCAGTATGTCATGGTTATTGACCTAAACCTTAGAGGCTGGAGATTTAAACTCTGTTGCGTTTTTATTCATTGTACTTCTTGTACAATTCTCTAAGCCCTGCTCATTTCTTTTCCTTTACCAGTATTGTCTCTAGTTAGTTATAAAGTTATGTATTTATGAAGCTATGATTTATAAATTAACATCTTCTATTAAACAAACATGCTAATTATTTTATTTGTTCTTTTAATAATTTAAATCATAGGCAGTCAACTCTATTATGTGGAAAACTTGATGTTTAAGATTTCAGATTGCAACTATCCTTCTGAAAGCTCCTAAGCTTCTTCAAAACTTTAATTAGTTTAAACAAATAAACCATTCAAAGGGAATATCAAAATCAATGCTGTAAATATTTTAAGGGTAGTTTTTTGTTCTACATATTCCAACTAATTACTTCTGCTTATCCTATTTTCTACTGGATATTGCATGTGTTTGTAATATGACATGTTTATTAAAAAGGTATCTGCATTCTGCAGTGTAATAAACCTAATCACAAAATTGGGCATGTATTCATCAAAACACTGTTTTGTTTTCTAAACTCCATTGTTTATAATTTCAGATTTTTTTTACTTTACTTGGAATATTAGTTGTGCTTCAATACCATTCTGATCACTAGTAATACAATTTACAACCTTTTTCCAAATAGTCACATTAAGGTCTCTTGCAGTCTTACTTCTGGGGTAGCATCAACATGCATGAAATGGAGAGTTAGTACAAATATGGGTTTGAAAACTTTAGTAGGGGTCTTATTTCTAAAAGGAATAGCGAATGTAGTGTAGGAAACTTGCAGTGACAGAATTATGCTTCTGTTCCATATTTTTTTTAAAAAAACTTAACAGGGAGTGAACACAAAACTTAACATTACAAGAGATTAATTTCAAAATCATCCATTTTACTCTGTCCTATAAATCATATGCTCTGTTACATATTATATCAAACAACCCACATGGAGAAATGAGAATGTGGAGAAACCCTGAAGTACCATGCAATTTTTATACAAATGGATAGATTTTCAAGAAAACCTTTCTTTAAACTGTTGGGTTGGGGCTTTTTCACTTGGATTTGAAATATGGCCTGTGGCAGGAGTGATGGTGGCGTCAGCCTGTTGGTTTTTGTTGTCAGAAGAAGTTGTGCTGAAGGACTGGATTCTACTTTGACCAGCTACTGAATAAACTGCATAAACACAGTAATTTGAAATTCATCTTGGGTCTCCCTATTTTAGGAGTCAACTTCTAGGGCTAGCTTGCTCGCTCTTTTTCTCTGTTTCTGTTTCTTTCCCATTTTCTTGGCTTCTTTGCCACACAGTCTTTTCACTTTTTTTCCCACTACCATTGTTCCCCAGTCTGATAATTAAGACAAGTTTTACAAGGAATTTTTAAAGCTTTGCTAAAAGAAGAAAGTATAGGACTTTTCTTTCCCTTACGAGCATTGTAATGAAAGTGTTACATAAAGACTAATTTTTTATCATAGAATCACAGAATTGTCAGAGTTGGAAGGGACCTCTAGAGATCATCTAGTCCAACTCCCCTGCTAAAGCAGGATTGCCCAGAGCACATTACTCAGGACTGCATCCAGGCGGGTCTTGAAAATCTCCAGAGAAGGGGACTC
>KZ505855.1:468224-496090 GCA_002844005.1 Limosa lapponica baueri
CAACTCCCCTGCTAAAGCAGGATTGCCCAGAGCACATTACTCAGGACTGCATCCAGGCGGGTCTTGAAAATCTCCAGAGAAGGGGACTCCACGACCTCCCTGGGCAGCCTGTTCCAGTGCTCTGTCACCCTCAATGTAAAGAAGTTCTTCCTCATATTTGAATGGAACTTCCTATGTTCCAGCTTGTGCCCATTGTCCCTCGTCCTGTCACTGGGAACCACTGAAAAAAGTTGAGCTCCCTCCTCCTTCAACCCACTCTTTAGATACTTATAAGCATTAATAAGGTCTCCCCTCAGCCTTCTCTTCTCCAGGCTAAAGAGTCCCAAGCTCTCATCTTTTCCTCACAAAGGAGGTGCTCTAATCCCTTAATCATCTTTGTTGCCCTTTGTTGCTGGACTCTCTCCAGTAGTTCCCTGTCTGTCTTGAACTGGGGAGCCCAGAACTGAACACAGTATTCCAGTTGTAGCCTCACCAGTGCAGAACAGAGCGGGAGAATGACCTCCCTCGACCTACTGGCCACACTCTTCCCTATGCAGCCCAGGATTCCATTGGCCCTCTTGGCGACAAGGGCACGTTGCTGGCTGATGGATAGTTTACTATCCACCAGGACCCCCAGATCCTTTCTCCTCCGAAGTGCTTTCCAGCAGGTCCATCCCAAAGCTATATTGGTGCCTGGCATTCTTCCTCCCCAGGTGCAGGACCATACACTTGCCCTTGTTGGACCTAATTAGGTTCTTCTCTGCCCAGCTCTCCAACCTGTCCAGGTCATGCTGGATGGTGGCACAGCCATCTGGAGTGTCAGCCAGACCTCCCAGTTTGGTATCATCAATGAACTTGCTGAGGATATACTTTGTCCCCTCGTCCAGGTCATTGATGAATATGTTGAACAAGAGTGGATCAAGTATTGACCCCTGGGGGACACCACTGGTTACAGGCCTCCAACTTGACTCTGCTCCATTAATTACAACCCTTATCTTTATTTTGAACACAAGTAGATATTTCCAATATGTTTTGTGGACAACTAATTCCCATTGTTACACAAGATATGACTTCAACATGCCTTCTATGACTGTTCTGTCAGCGCCTACTGTGAAGATCTTAATTGGCCTTAGAGTCACACAAGGAACAATTTGCTCAGATTTACAAAGATAGTGTCAGTCTTAAGCATGAACATCAGACAACCTTTAGATACCTGAGAAATTTTCCCATGAAAGAGATTAAATTATGGAAGTGAGGATTTTCCTGGTGTTTTACATTCTGCTTGAAGTCCATTATAGGAACTTAAACTGTTGATTTGGATCTAGCTCTGTAGAGAAATTTGCAATGCCAGTCATTGCAGTGCATTTCCAAAATAATTCACTGTCACAGAATCACAGAACCACAGAATGATTGAGGCTGGAAGGGACATCTGGAGGTCATCTGGTCCAATCCTCCTGCTGAAACAGGGATACCTAGAACCTGTTGCCCAGGATTGTGTCTGGCAGTTTTTTTAGTATCTCCAAGGATACAGATTCCACGACCCTCCTGGTCAACCCGTGCCAGGGTTCAGTCACTCCCACAGTAAAAAAGTATTTCTTGGTGTTCAGAGGGAATCTCCTGTGTTTCAGTTTGTACCCATTGCCTGTTGTCCTCTCAGCACCACTGACAAGAGCCTGTCTCCCTCCTCTTTGCACTACCCCTTCAGGCATCTATGTACATTGATAAGATCCCCTCTGAGCCATAAATGTCAAAAGACTTTCTGAAATCCGAGTAGACAATATTCACTGCTCTCTCTTCATCTCCCAAGCCAGTCAGTTCCTCATAGGAGTTTACCAAGTTGGTCAAGCATAACTTCCCCTTTGTGAAATGATGCAGACTACTCCTGATGATTTTCTCATCGGTAATGTGCCTGGCAATGGTTTCCAGGATCAAACACTCCATCACCTTCTCATAGATCAAGGTAAGGCTGACTGGCCTGTTCCCTACATCCTCCTTGTTGCCCTTCTCAAAGATGGAGCTGACATTTGCTTTCATCTAGTCTTCGGGCACTTATTTCATTCACCATGAGCAATCAAAAATTATTGAAAGTGGCCTCACAATAACATCTGCCAGCTCCCTTGGGACTCATGGGTGTATCCCAATAGGGCCCATGGACTTAATTACTGCCTCCTAAATAGACAAAAAATCTACTGGCTGGGTATTCCCCTAACAGATGAGAGTGCCTGCTTGATGTCCCCACTCTGTCAGTTTGTGCATACAAGACAACTATCCTAATTAGGCTATTTGGGTTGGGATTACTGGTCCTTAAACTTTTGCTGCTCTGTGTAAAAATTTTCAGTATTCACTGAAGTGGGGACCTGAACATGAAACTTTCATTTCCCAGCTGTGTGCCCTAGCCTCTAAGGCTGTAATTCCATTTTTTCTCACCAGCTGAATTAATAATTTATTACTACAAAGTGGAACAGCTCCAAGAGGAAAGATAAAGGCTGGACAATATTCTCTCTTGGTAAAACTACTCATATCAAATGAAAAGTGCCCAACTTCTAATGACACATTGTCTGAAACTATAAGGAAGGGGAAATGTACCAGGTTCCCTTCCACTACCTTTTTCACTGCCACTTCAGTGATCAGTGCAGGTATGCAGACATCAAAAAATTTAGTTTTGCTGAATTAATAAATTCTGGTTAAAAAAATTAATTCTTCAACTGAAACTAAACCAGCAAGTAAGAGGAAATCAATTCCATGGCAGATTGAAATGAATATTTATTCCTTTCATATTGTATAATGTTGCATATTGCATAAGCTTGTGTTTCATCATTCTATGTGAAGTCCTATAGGTTTTCTACTGGCACACCTCTCCTTATGAATACCCTGCCCATAACTAAATGCTGTGATCTAGAGTACCTCATGTTTCTGATGAGTAGAGCACAAGGATGTCTTCACTTGCCTTTTTATTTTTACTGATGTTTGTTCCACTGAAAATAATGTTTTCTTCCTTTGCAACATGTTAATATTGTTCTTATAGGTCAATCCCCACACACTTCCTGTCAGAGCCATCACTAATCAGCTATTCTCCTACCTGCCTTCGAGCAGTTGACTGTTCTGGTCTAGAAGTAACACCTCCTCTGTAGCCGTGCTCTTAGTTTTCCGTGTCATCTTGAATTCTCATCCCCTCTTTCAAAATACTGACGGTTGTGTAGTCCATTAGTGGAAAAAAAAATCTCTATCATTACTGACTAATTAAAAATATTAAAGTATGCTGGCCCTAGACAATACCCTGTGGCTTTACACTGTGTATTTTGGCCGTGTTTCTCTAACTAACTTGCAAGAAATTTATGAGATAATGTATTGTGCGAATTGCTTAATTTGAAGACAACCGTCTCACTACTCTGGATTTCAGGAGAGCAGACTTTGGGTTCTTCAGGGATCTGCTTGGTAGAGTGCCATAAGATACAACCCTGGAGGGAAGAGGAGCCCAAGAAAGCTAGTTAATATTCAAGGATCACATCCTCCAAGCTCATCCCAACAAAGAAAAACTCAGGCAAAAATGTCAGGAGGCCTGCGTGGTTTAACAAGGAGCTCCTGGAGAAACTCAAGCTCAAAAAGGAAACCTACAGAGTGTGGAAGCAAGGACAGGTAGTTGAAAATGGGAAATTGTCTAAGCAGCCAGGGATCAGGTTAGGAGAGATAAAGCCCAGATAGTATTATATCTGGCCGGGGATATCAAGGGCAACAAGAAAAGCCTCTACAGGTATGTCAGTGATAAAAGTAAGACTGGGGAAAATGTGGGCCCTTTCCATAAGGAAATGGGAGACCTAGTTAGCCAGGATATGGAGAACACCATGATACTCAACAGCTTTTTTGCCTCGGTCTTTACTGACAAGTGCTCTAGCCACTCCGACCAGGTTGCAGAAGGCAAAGATAAAGACTGGGAGAATGTGGTACTACCCACTTAGGAGAAGACCAGGTTTGAGACCATCTGAGGAACCTGAAGGTGCACAAGTCCATGGGATCTAAAGAGATTCATTTGTGGGTCCTGAGGGAACTGGTGTATGAAGTTGCCAAGCCACTATCCATCACAGTTCAGAAGTCATGGCGGTCTGGTAAAGTTCCTTCTGACTGGACAAGGGGAAACATAACCCCCATTTTTAAAAAGGGAAAACCAAAGACCCAGGGAACTATGGGCCAGTCAGTCTCACTGCTCTGCTTTGCAAGGTCATGGAACATATCCTCCTGGAAACTTTACTAAGGCACATGGAAAATAAGGAGGTGACAGCCAACACAGCTTCACTAAGGGCAAATCATTACTGGCAAATTTGATTGTCTTCTATGAAGGCTTTACAGCATTGGTGAATAAGGGAAGAGCAACCTACGTCATCTGCAGCATTTGACACTGTTCCACACAACATGGATTTGATGGATGGACTGCCTGGTAGATAAGGAACTGGCATTCAAAAAGTTGCAGTCAATAGCTTGATATCCAAGTGAAGACCAGTGACGAGTGACATTCCTCAGGGGTTGGTATTGGTACCGGTGCTGTTTAGCATCTTTATTGGCATCGTGGGCAGTGGGATTGAGTGCACCCTAAACAAGGTTGCCAACGACACCAGGCTGTCTGGAGCAGTTGACATGCTGGAAGGAAAGGATGTGACCCATGGACAGACTTGAGAGGTGAGCCTGTGTGAACCTCATGAAGTTTAACAAGGCCAAGTGCAAGGTCCTGCACCTGGGTCATGGCAATCCCAAGCACAAACACAGGCTAGGTGGAAAATGGATTGAGAACAGCCCTGAGGAAAAGGACTTGGGGGTTTTGGTGAATGAGAAGCTCAACATCACCCACCAATGTGTGCTTGTAGCCCAGAAAGTCAACTATATCCCGGGCTGCATTAAAAGAAGCATGGCCAGCAGGTCAAGGGAGGTAATTCTTCCCCTCTACCCTGCTCTTGTGAAACCTCACTGGGAGTACTGTGTCCAGCTCTGGGGCCCCCAACTTAAGAAGGACATGGACCTGTTGGAGCAAGTCCAGAGGAGGGTGACAAAAATGGTTAGAGGGCTGGAGCACCTCTCCTGAGTCTGGGAGAGTTGGGGTGGTTCAGCCTGGAGAAGAGAAAGCTCTATGGAAACATTATTGCAGCCTTCCAGTACTTCAAGGGGGCCTACAGAAAAGATGGGGAGGGACTCTTTATCAGGGAGTGTAGTGATAGGATGAGGGGTAGTGCTTTTAAACTGAAAGAGGGGAGATTTAGATTAGATATTAGGAAGAAATTTTTACTCTGGGGGTGGTGAGGCACTGGAACAGGTTGCCCAGAGAAGCTGTGGATGCCCCATCCCTGGAAGTATTCAAGGCCAGGCTGGATGGGGCTTTGAGTAACTGGGCTAGCGGAAGGTGCCCTTGCCAATGGCAGGGAGTTGGAACTCAATGATCTGTAAGGTTCCTTCCACTCCAAAAAGTTGTATGATTCCATGATTAAAAAGAGTTTATGTAGGTGTGTGTGGTTCCAGCATGAGAACGCTCTTGAAATCCATAAAAGCTTCCTGCAATAACTTACACCCTGTATACATGGTGAACTACCTAAGAAATAATGGAGCAAGTCACTTATTAATAAAATTTTCTAATAACTAGGAGAGCATTACTAAAATGCACAACAAATCTGTGGAGTCACTAGTACTGGAGGCTTTACAGAACAGATATCTGTCAGGAGTGCCATGGGTATAATTGTGCTTATGTTGGAGTAGATAAATCGGCATGTAAAGGGAGAATGAAGTTAAATGTACCTCAAAAGGGAATCAATGAATGTGAATATAAATTGTTTTCATCAAAAGACATTCCCAGGACCTGTTCTTCTTTTTCACCTGAATAACCTAATTGCTTGAATACATTTTACACTTTGACAGTATTTTTTTCCCAGGGACATGACTTTGCTGCCATGTAAATGAGGTGCAATACATCTTTACTTATTTATTTATTTCCTCCTGTACCAGCAATATTTTCAGTATGTTCCTGTCCAGGGAAAAGATCTTTCAAGTGTTGTTTTTTTAATTCCTAATTGGGGGAAATCTGTGGATTGACAGCAGCAAATAGAGGTGAAATGAAGGAGATGTGTCTTGATGGAGGGTATGCTTGGAAACTGGGATTTAGACTGCATTAATAGGGGAATTATGCATTGAGCTTGCAATTTATTTTACTTTTTCAATGACTAATTTGTACAGAAAAAAGGTTCTTCACTATTATTATTTAAGTACTCTGTGTATTCTACTTCATCAATTTCTAAGAAACCAGAAAGAAAAGGATGAGAATAATGAAGCAAACTAAGTATAATAAAAGATAGCAGAAATCCTCAAGTTTGGAGGACATCTCTCTCCCCTACTAACAGATACTTTTTATAAATTATTCTGTTGCTGAAGTGACACTGCAATACAGCACAGCAGAAAACAATATGTCCAATGGATAATTTTAAATGAATAATCTTCTGTAGATGCAACGTAATCAATGCATTTCTTCAAGAAATATAATTAGAACTTAATAGAAATGATCATTTAATGTAGCCTGTTGAACTGCAGAAGAGGAATATAATTGCTAATTAATTAGAGTATTTTTAAAAAGCTTCTAAAAAGATACAGTATTCCTTACATAAAGGACAAAAAATATTTTTTGTAACTTTTGTATAAGTGCATTTGTTTTATCTCTTTGACATTCTTCTGTAATTTTCACAATCCCCCCCACTAAATTTAAGGCAGTATCAGGGCAAATATATATATAAGGTGGATGGAGTGTCAGAGTGAACAATACTCCATTCTATCAAAGTCAGATTTGTCACACTTTCCCAGGTATTTATGACACCAACATTTGATTAGCACAGCACTGAAAACTAAGTTACAAGCCATAAAAAGCGTAAGATGGCACTAAAATTGCTGTCTCCTGAACAAATTGAGCCACAGTGAACATAGCTGTGCAATGTATATGGAATCCAGCTCATTTTCTTAATTTGTAAATTCTTTCCTGAAGCTGCCTTTTCCTTGTGGCTGTATCTCCTCTATAACTTCTAGAGGTGTAGATAGCTGAGACAATTACTCTTATGAGCTCAATGGAAAGTAGATCAATATATAATTTGCTATTTATTGCTAATAGTGATTTAATATAAAACTGAAGAATTTGCTAATGCTTCATGTTTCTTAAGTATTTTTGGTGGCAATATACATGAATAGATTATTATACATGAAATTAGGTAAATTATCTACCCGTATACTTCTAACTTCATCATACTTTGAATTACCTAAAAAATTTTATTTTGCTGAGATTGATACAGTAACTACTTTACCGTCCGGGGATGGGAGGAAGAGCAAAAATGTATTTCTATATTAGATCTGCAGGGTGGAGTAGGTGGGATATAGGGAATGTGGGGATAAGAGATGAAAGAAGTCTTTGTAAAACTTGGCTAGTATATCGGGAGTGTGGGCACAGGTGCCAGTGTAAGCGCATGGAGAGAGATGGAAACTTTCACTTCCCATTCCTGGTCAGAGTAGAGCAGCACGATGGCTCTTTTTGTACGCAATGACAATAAGATCTTACCAAACCCTCTTCTCAGAGGGAAACAAACATTTCTTCAGATCATGCTTCTCTTTTCTGACACTGTCCAGAACAGCTTGCCAGTTGCAAAGAGATGTGAACACTATATCCTCTTCTCTGGTGACAGAGTGGCCGTGTTATGGCCCCTGGAGTGCCAGCAAAGCTTGCTCTAGCCAGGAACACAATCCCACATGGTGGCTGCCAGAGTGTGCATGTCTACGTGCCTCAAGAACACAATAGACTCCGCAGCCCTTATAGAAAAGCAGCAAAATTAGTTCAAAAAGAAGCTTTCGGATAACGACACGGGCTGCAGTTCATCAATTTATTCAACATACACATAACAGATAAAGCAAATTAGTGTGGGAAAAGCTAGTGTTCAATTAGTTTTGCTGTGTGGACATTTAACTTGTATGCAAATTTGAATTCTTTACATTTTTTTTTTGCTAGAAGGTCTTCATGGAGTGGTTGTTCAACAAATCAGCCAGCTCAAGTGTTGTTTAGCTGAAATTTACTTAAGCAAATTAGTGTGGGAAAAGCTAGTGTTCAATTAGTTTTGCTGTGTGGACATTTAACTTGTATGCAAATTTGAATTCTTTACTTTTTTTTTTTGCTAGAAGGTCTTCATGGAGTGGTTGTTCAACAAATCAGCCAGCTCAAGTGTTGTTTAGCTGAAATTTACTTAAATATTATGATATTCATTGGAGGAAAGTTTAGCTGGCTTAACTTAGGCATTTGAGATCATGCAGTGCCTAATGCTTCAGTCAGAAAGCTTTTTGGATCACAAAAGTCATCTGAGAGGACTGGCTTGGTCAAATTTTGTCTCTGCTGGTCATACTGTAGATATACCCATGTCCTGCATTAAGGTATTTGAAAAAAGCATATAAGGACATACGTTTCTGGAGGAGCTTGATTTGACAGGCATATTCAGAGGCTCTCCTTTATTCCAGTTGATTTGATTTCTGTCAAACACAGTGAAGGAAAAGTCAACTTTCTGTATAATAACCTAATGATTAGAAAATTCACCCCATCCCTAAAATGGTGATCTGAACTCTACCTCTTGTTAGCATGAAGATTGAGTCTATATTGCAAAGGCTCAGATATTTTGCTTGCAATTGCTCTCTAACAATTATCTTGAAATTTGGACCATGTTTAGCTTATAATAAAAATGGACAGAGCAAGGGAAAAAGAAAAGCAACATAAAAACTTCTAGGCCAGAGAAATTTGTTTTTACATTTCACTAGTTATGTTTCAGAGTACTCTCCAGAAAGTCCTTGTGTTCTTCATATTAGACAGTGTTTCATGCAGGCAGTAAAAATTACATCCCCAGCATTTATTCATCCCAATTTATGAGTTCACTTTTCTCTAGACACCTAAAGTAAGAATTATTTTTTTTCCCCTACCTCTTAGTTCCAGCCGCAATAGGTGTTTAAACTGAAATAAGACAGAGTTTCAGACACATGTAGTTCAATACATTGCATTCTCACATCTGAGAGATGTGAGATATCTATCTGAGATGTATGCCCAGGGTTGGTAGATAGAACATGGGACCTACTGGAGATCCTCAGCCTTCACAAGGAGCACTTGTCAGTGATCTCATAAACCCTAGGGAATATCAAATGACAGTTCAGTTTAGGCAACCCACCCGAGGCCATCCCTTTCACATTTTCTATTTTCTGTCTTGAATACTCCAGTATTTGGTTTATGGGAACACCAGTTTACAGGAACTTAATCATCTGCATTGTAAATTCTGCTGCTGGAGCTGAGCAGTTGCATTTCACAGTTTTTGCGCATCACATAACTGAAGTCCTTTGGTTGAATGCCTGCCTAGCTCAGTTAGTTTAATGCAACTGCACCACAGAATGCAAATGCTGCAAAGAAAAAATACGTTAAAAACAGCAAGCAAGAAAATGTGAACTCATAAAGCAAAATGACATTTCAACCCAATCCATTATTTAGTAAATTTATCACTGTAATTACCACACAGTATAGAAATATAACTTAAATTAGAAAAATATATTAAAAGTGATATGCCATAAATGATAAATCATAGCGAAATCTATAAATCAATTGCCAAAACCATGGCAGAAATGTCAATGAATTAATATATACTTGTAATATTTTAAACTCATAAACACAAAACTAGATACTTCCTTAAAGTAAAAAAAGATATTTTGCATGCGGTGATATATATTGACTGATCCTTTATTAGCCTGACTTTTACTTTATGTGTAATAGCCCTAAAGTCTTCAAAGTTTTCACAGCATTACTTGCATACCAAGAAAGTAGTCTGCTTCTTTCATAACAAATTTTTATTGTATATTGATTGATGTTATCTGATTGTAATGGTTATTCTGTGATTTTTCTTGTACTATTATTCTTTTTTTTTTTCAGTCTTCTGACTGCAAAACGGAAAGAGTAGGATATTAAATGCGGAGGAATCTACTGAGAATTCAGGTATATGCTCATGGGACAAGATGGCTTTTCTTACATTTTCTTTTGGCATCCCCTACTGGTGTACAGCTGCAAAGACTCCTCCCTGAGATGAGACCGAAAAGGGCTTACTGTGCTTCTTTGACTCTCTGAGTTCTTTTGAATGTTAATAATAGCAAAAGTAATCACATGTTAATGTGAAAATACTTTTATACTCCTCAAGCAACATAAATTCAGTTTCAGTGAATATACCATCTCCTTTAACAGTATATCTAATTACAGTACTTTTTTGTTTGTTTCACATTTATTTTATCTCCTTGTCTTATAGAAGAAAAGAGGTTTGCTGAATCTGAATGAGTTGGTTGTTGGTTGTTTTTTTTTAAATCTTAATAAAAAAGAAATAAGTGTTAAATCTTTCATTCAAACTATGCCGTGATAAACATGATTTGCGATGATGCAGTATGGCAATGTAGCATTTCCTAATGTGGAAGCCTCTCCAGCCTCACTTCAGGCACCTGGCGTATCTGAAGCCATGATCAATCCAAGCTCCCTAAAAAAAAATCAAAGGAGATAAACTAGCACATCAGATTGATAACCTAGAAATTCTCAATTGATTACAGATGTGTTGGGCAGCTGCACTTCTACATGAAATGTCTAAGGTCTACATGACCGGTTAGAGAGCCATGGTCTGCTGACCATGGAAAGTGTTCTGAGTAGATTAACTACCTAACAGTATTTTAAGTCTTCTTATAACAGAATTTTGTACATTTTATACATACCAAGCATACAGTGTTTACTCACCATTATTAAACTTGCTTATGTGAGTTTTGTCATTAAAGGATCTCAGAAGTGGACGACATAACCTGGTCATGAGGTATTACACACTAATAGGGGCTGAAGGATCTTTCTGTTGACATTTACTAAGCATAAAAATTAAGTAATTTTAAATAGAAATCAAATAGTGCACTACTGAATAGCTGGGTGTTGATCAATGACATTTTCTAAATGACAAATGATTTCCAATTGCACATTTTGTTCATTCTTTGAATGCTCATTAATCTCTAGTGAGGATAAGATGGGAGTATGTACTGCTAAATATTAATACTTCCCATTAATCTTAAAATGCAATTATGATTTTCAGTTAGATGGAATAATATTGTCATATGTGTCCTGTCAGGTTATCTATTAGGCAGGACAACCTCTTCCTTCTATTGTAGATTAATTTGACTATTTGCCCATGAACACCATTTTTTTTTCACCAAAATCTATGATTTCTTTAAAGCTAAAGTTCACTCATATTTAAATGTGTGTATGTGTGTATATATGTGTGTGTGTATATATATATATATGAAAGGAACACCACGTTTTGACCTCTTTCCCTTTCTAGACTGATTCTTTTTTTCTTTTTTTCTTTTTTAACTGTAGGCTATTAGTGTTTCTCTAGAGTTAATGAGTAGAATATACCTTTTTTGCAGATGGGAATTATGAGGCTCAGGCAGCTCAGTAACTTGCTGAATAGGTAACACATGCCTGCAGCACCAGAATACAGGAGTCTCTTTTTCCCCAAGTGTATACTTTAATCGTATACAATGTATTTTCTTCCAGCTATAGAATATAAAATAATGTGATTTATTTTCATTTATAGTGAGCATACTTGCCATGCACCTCAACTTTCAAAAGCATAAAAGTCTTGAAGATGTGCCTTATATTTAAATAAGGAATAATGCTAACACCAGTGATATCAATAATCAGCCAGGAGACACAGGTTAAGACTGTATATATAAGTAGCACAGGGCCACAAAGAAGGTTTGTCATTATCCATGCTTAATTGCCAGCACCATCTCCAACATTGCTTTGCTGTATGCCAGCTTTTCCCCAGAAAGCATCTGGGCTGGACAGCACATCTCACTAGGCATCATGAAACTAAAAAACCTGTCCAGGGATGAGAGAGAGTTTAAGTAAGCGGACACAAAAAGGCTTTTCCACTTATGCCTGAGGGCCAAAGAAATGTCCCTGGCCTGCTATAGTTACTTGCAGAAAGTAACATATTACTCCATCAAAACTGATTTCTTAAAAGCTGCTGCATCTTTAACCCTGAACCAGTGTGTCAGTCTATATGGTTAT
The DNA here is from genome assembly GCA_002844005.1 of Limosa lapponica baueri. Classification (NCBI taxonomy): domain Eukaryota; kingdom Metazoa; phylum Chordata; class Aves; order Charadriiformes; family Scolopacidae; genus Limosa; species Limosa lapponica. The sequence continues at coordinate 480,325 of KZ505855.1, forward strand.
ATTATGTCCTGCAGTTCTTAGACTGCACTGAAATAAATTCCCTTGTATTTCAGAGGGTCAAACATTTCATTACATATGTAGGGCAAACTGTACTGCTGGGTAGACCAACATCAACACTGGACCCACACTTTGTCTGTTTTGGAATTTATATTGAAATCGGATGCATCCCTTCTCTTGATGTTTATATTCTATAACATTCAAGAAATAATACGATGTGCTAGCAACTGTTACCTCGATATAGACATAGTGAAGGAGAAAGTTAAGTTTCTACTTTTCATCTTCTAGGTATATCTGACTTCAACATTTTTGTCTGTGTTACTTGGTTGAACATTTGTGTCCATGTGAAATCATGTAAAATGTCTTTATTATGCTGTTTAAAACAATTTTTAGCCCAAACCCCACTATCTATACAATTTATGTTCAGCCAGATGATATAACAGAGGTTGTTGTGTTACTGTAGTCTAGAACAAATACAGTAAGAAGTGCTTTTTCTCCTCTTTATTAGAGAATAAAATAGATGGTTGGAGGTCTAGTCTCTCTATCTTTCTCTGTCTCTCAAAGAATATGGACATGTATTGAAGTGAAAACATGTATTTCATTGAACAGTATCTTCTGTAAAGGCAAAAACGGTACTGTAGATTCCCAAAACATTCAAAAAACATTTTTCGGTTTAGGTTATATCACTCCATAAAGCTAAAACTAGTTCAAATCTTTTATCCTACTTCAGGGTAATAGTCATTCAACTGAAGGATGAGGGTTTCTGAAAAAGCATAAATTAATTCCAGCTGCCTTTTTAGCTGTTGATACCTCCCCCACGGTAAACAGACAGCTAGTATCAGAAGTCAAAATTTATTAGATGTTTTAGAAACAAAACTACATACGTAATACGTAATATAAATATGTATTCCTTACAATTCCATAACTAATGGCTTATGCGGTCAATATATAATTGTCACACATTACAAGTTCATAAAACAGACATTTATATCAGGTATACTCAAATAGGACTTAGTGGTTTTTAATTCAATACGATAGTCAAACTTACAAAGCGAAACTCTAATTTTTCTTGTGGGTTTCTGTTACTCTTCCCCCAGACTCAAGGAAAGACTGTACTCAACAGGTATTTTCTGGATGTGGAAAGAAAATCCTAGAAATGATTGCTTAAGTAGTTCGGGCATTTCTTAGCAGTGTAATCCTGTCTACCTGCTGCAGTTCTTTGGCTTTGATTTCTGGCCTTCCATTCCTTTCCATTCCTTTCATTCTGAACAGCACAAGGCTACTGTGCTATCATTTATAATGCAACATGGGTAGGACATTTGCAGCACGTTTCCTCAGTAACAAGAACACCACATAGTTCATATTTTTTGACAAAGAGTCAAGTAACAAAACCCCGTTTTTACCAGTAAAATTGGATCCAGTTCAAAGATCTGGTTTTCAAAACTCCCAGTGCCTTCTGTTGGGCACGCATCATCGTTTCAAGTCTCTTCCCTTTTTCTTGAAAAGAAATGGCTTGTTAGTACATCCTATCTATCTCTTATGGGTCAGGAAAATTAATAAATAAATAAACCTTCAAGTTATGAAGTGTCTTTCAGCCCTAACAACGTCTGATTCAAATTACTCTCAAAACAGGGCTCCATTCTTTAATATATTACATCCCCAGTCCTGAAGGTTTTCCTCATAAAACCTGCAGAATAGAGTGGAAAAAAACCACACAAGGTAAGTTCATGCATTTAGTATTTAATAAAGTCTTCTTTGCATGCACAGGGGAACTATTATCCTTATTGTAACAATGGTGTCGAGTCAGCAGTGGTTTTCTGGCCTGAATATGCAAACTTCTGCCTATTAGACTGTACTATGCTGAATGTTGAAGCCCAGCTCAGCTTTTTTCTCTCAGTTTATAAAATAGAGGATTTTTAAGATATTCAGATTTTGTCATTAGAATATGAAATACTAATTTTATTCTGGCTTCGGTTTAACAGGAGGTGAATGCATATATGCATGTATATACGAATTCATTGTATATGTACAACACTGAGATCTAGCGAGACAAGATCAAGTCCAAACTTTTTTATTTTGCACAGTGATTGGATTTATTTATTAATCCAGCAAAACATCTTTTATTTAAATGCAAAAGGAAAGATTTATCTACTTACTATATTACAAACAAACTCTTCACATGATGCCTAATATAACAACCACTGAAAGTGTTAAGAATTTTTCCATTGTTTCTGATAGGCTTTATATAAAGCTGTCAGCAGCAAATATCTGGAGTGCAGAAATAATTGTATTTTCTCACATATGTGACACTTGTACAGAAACTTGTTTATAGTCATGCCACTATGATCCAACAGGATATAGCTCAGTACAATTCATGCATACTTCAAAGACTGAAATTATGCTTTTTGCTAATGATCTATGTGTGTTTGCATGTTTACAATGGCAGTGTATGTGCTGCTTGATTTTGTGTGTATCCTCATCTCATTTTACTCCTACTCAAATGTTAACTTAATTGAATGTGTATGCCTGACTAATCTAGCAGCCTTTGATGATGGAGTGACTGCAGCAGTGGACAGAGGAAAAGCTACGGATGTCATCTACTGGGATTTCTGTAAGGCCTTTGACATGATCCCTGACATTGTTCTTACCTCAAAATCGGAAAGATATGGATTTGATGGATGGACTGTTAGACGGATAAGGAATTGGCCGGATGGCCACATCCAAAGTTGCAGTCAACAGCTTTATGCCCAAATGGAGATGAGTAACAAGTAGTGTTCCTCAGCGGTCCATATGGGGACCAGTACTGTTCGATATCCTCATCAGTGACATAGACAGTGGGATCGAGCGCACCTTCAGCAGATTTGCAGACAACAATAAACTGACTGGTGTGGTTGATTGGCTAGAAGGAAGGGATGCCATCCAGAGGGACCTTGACATACTTGAGGAGTGATCCCATGTGAACATCGTGAAGTTCAGCAAGGCCCAGTGCAAGGTCCTGCACCTAAGTCAGGGCAATCAATATCAATACAGACTGGAGGATGAATGGATTAAAAGCAGCCGTGTGTAGAAGGATCTGGGGATACTGATGGATAAAAAATTTGACATGAGCCAGTGATGTGTGTTTGCAGCCCAGAAAGCAAACTATCTCCTCAGCTGCATAACAAGAAGCATGGCCAGAAGGTCGAGGGAGGCAATTCTCCCCTCTACTCTACACCAGTGAGATACCACCTGGAGTACTGCATTCAGTTCTGGACTCCCCAGTACAGGAAAGACATGGAACTGTTAGAATGAGTCCAGAGGAGGGCACAAAGATGATCAGAGGGCTGGAACACGTCTTCTATGAAGACAGACAACTTCTTCTATGAAGAAAGTTGGGGTTGTTCAGACTGGAGAAGAGAAGGCTCCAGGGAGATCTTATTGTGGCCTTTCAGTACTTAAAGGCGGTTTATAAGAAAGATCAAGAAAGACCTTTTTACCAAAGGGCTGTAGTGACAGGACAAGGGACATGGTTTTAAACTGAAAGAAGGTAGATTTAGATTGGACATAAAGAAGAAATTTTTTACAATAAAGGTGGTGAGACACTGGAACAGGTTGCCCAGAGAAGTTGTGGATGCCTCATCATTGGAAGTGTTAGACGGGACAGGTTAGAGGTCAGGTTAGACGGGACATTGAGCAACCTGATCTAGTGTCAGATGTCCCTGCCCATGGCAGGGGGGTTGAACTGGGTGATCTTTAAAGGTCCTTTCCAAACCCAACGATTCTATGATTCAGTGTATAGGCAACATATGTGTAAGTGATGTAAGATTATAAGTGACATGATCTGTTATTGCATTGATACAAGCATGAAAACAGAATATTAAAATTTAAATTTAAAATTTCTTTACTTTGAATTTACAGATGTGTGACTTTGATCCTTAATCTACGATCTATGATAGATACATATTTTATTTTACATATGCAAAAATTGAATAACACATTTTAAATGCATTCTAACTAATAATAAGGTACAGAATAGAAATGAACAATCCTTTTAGCCTGTAGGTGTTACCACATTACCTACCTAATGCATAGAATTTAAAAAAAACCAAACAGTTCTACAGAAAATTGTGCTATTATATTAATTATGTTGCATTCTATGATTCCATTGTTTTCAGATATCCATGTTTCTTCAAAACTGTGCAAATACATACACAGGCAAATATGTGACTAATGGAAATTTTAAAACAAGCTAAGGAGATAAATGAATAATACCTAATACTAAGGCCTTGATCCCACAGATCTTTGTGAGGTTTATAGTACCCAGTGTACACATGAACCCAACCCCCACTTGCCCCAGCACAGACATTATTGCCAAACAACAGTAAATCTCAGATTCCAGAGCACAGTGAAGAGGCAGAGACCAGATGTGTCTATGGAGGCAGAGGCTTAATTACAGAGCTCGATTGTACTAGTAAGATCCCGTTTAATTGTGCATCCTCCTTTGATAATTTAGCCCAGCTGCTCTGCAACTACAAGAACCATACGGCATAATATGTTTCAGAATACTTTATGCTTTTAATAGAAAGATAGATAGCAATGTGCAAAATAATGCATAATCCAGGCCAAAAGATAGTTGCACACGGTAACAGAAATCAGTTGTATTTATTTATTTTGTCTTCTGAGAAAAGCAGATTGAGTAACTTAAATTATAGGCTCATTTAGACTATACCAAAATCCCTTGTTCCCCTAGTATTGTCAAGGCTCTGGTTTATTAATAGATGAGCTGCTCAGACATTTACATTTTTAAAGAAACACTTCACTTGAAACTAGACAAATGAACAGGTTGCAGTGTATTTTCCTTTTTCATGAAGGAATTTAAATACATGTCATTTAGTCATGTATGAATACAGGCTGCTGAAACCTGCAATGAAAAGCCTTATATTTAAGCTAACAATGTTAGCGTCAGGCTAAACCTACTTAAAAACTTGTGATATCCCTGAAAAATAGTTATGAAGTTCTTATTAGATGAGAAATGGGTGTTTTGCTATAGCACACACTACCTATAAACACTTAACAGAAAGAAGCTAATCAAGAATAAGACACTGAAGATGGTGAAATCTCAGACTTATTTATCTCCACTGTCTCTTCTGTTAGCCTTCACTGTTAACACTGTGCCAGGACATACAGTCCTTTCTTCTTACTCCTTTGCTTCATAGGTTCCCGACTGGATTAAATTAATTAAATTATTTAAAGGGTGCTGATAAAACTTAGAGTAACCTCATGTCTGCTTTGCCCTTGAGATCAGCCTAGTCTCCTTATAAGGAGAAGTCAGAAAAGTCACATAAAGTATTTGTGTTTGCCCTTCCACCTTTTGCTCTGCACTGAATTCAGACTATTCAACCCCAAATCAGGATTATTGATTCCTTGCCCTCATCTTTTCCAGCTTCTAAGTTACACAGGGGCAAAATTATATACAAGGTGAAAACCATGAGAAAAAGGCCCTAAAGGCTATGTCAATACCATTAAAGAAACTATAGCCAGTGCTTGTCTAAGGGCCATCATCATATGTATTATCAAGTTGGCCTATAATATGGGTTTCCCACAGTTTAAGCAACATTGTCCTAAGTAACCCTGTCAGGGTCTGAGGGATACAAAATTACAGGGACCGTTACAAAATAACGGTACAGAAGAGTAAAACCTACTGAAGGGCAGAGTTCGAATGCATGAGATGAAGTACTCAATGCCACTTGATCTTGGCATCAGAGAATGTTTCTTGATCCATATTATTTATTAGTATGCAAAAAGAAAGGACCAGGTAGGAAGCTATTGTAGGGATAAATTCGGCATTACAGCTGAATAGAAGGTGCCCAGGGATCCATCCCTATTCCTGAATTCAAGGGGCACTGTGTACTTAAAATGGAAAGGGTGTAGACATCATTTTAGGGACAGAGCGAGTAATCTGTCCAGATGATCTTCCCAGTCTATCACCTTCTGTTGTCTCTGTACATGGTTATTTGCTGCATTAAGATGCCCAAAGTAGGTGTTCTTATTTGTTCTGTTCAGTAATTTGACTGAAATGCATCATTTTTGTCAAAAACAGAAAATGACAGCACTAGAATAAGAAATCCTATTCGTTTGCTATGCAATACAATTTTTTAGAAATGTATCTTCCTCCAGCTCTCCTGTGAGCTTTTCACCTCTTAGGATATTACTTTTTTTCCTTTGTTTTAAGAAGCTTTTCTGTTAAGTTTTGTGATCAGTCACTGACTTATTTTTGCTGTTGATATTGTTATCAGCCCATACTAACATTCCCACAGCTCCCCACTTCCCAACAGTAATAATGATGAAGTAAAATAGGGAGCGAGGAGATGAGGTACGGTGTTTTAAGAAAACATTCCATTTTGTTATGAATATGCATTCTAGAAAGGATGAAGTAAATTCTTTATAAAACCATAAATGTGCACATCTTTGTGTTACAGGAAAGCCTGACTGGAATATTTGGAAATATGAGCTGCTCAGACTCCTTACCTAATTCATGAGTTGCAGTGTAGCAGTCACAGTTCAAATTCCTCATTTTGCATCCTAACTTCACCTCACTCATATGCAGTGAAAACATGGAGGCAATTAAAATAATCCAGATAGATAGAAAATTTGGAAGCCATATTTAGTGGAAAACCTCTCAATGCAATCTCAAGTGAGAAGACGTGTCTGTCGGTAAAAATCAAATGCTTAAGAAATCAAATGTTCTAAAATAAGATATTTAGGGTTTTTTGTTTATTCAAATAAGATTTTATTTGTTCAACTGGAAGTATTAATTGCAGTAATTAATTATTTTATTATCTGATAAATAAACAAATGACAGTGAGATAAAATGCCTGTATTTTAATTATAAGCAACGTTATCATATCATCTTTGGGTATTTTGGGGGGTTTGTTTTGTTTTGTTTTGTTGTTGTTCTTGTTGTTGGTGGTGTGGTTTGGTTTTTTTTCCTATTCAATATTAGTTCTTTTACCAGCCTCAACACCACGGTATCTAAGTCTTTTCTAGTGAAAATGATTTCCCTCACCTCTACTGCAAATACATAATATATGCCCTATATACTTCTGAAGGAATAAAGATATAAAGAGAGACATAAGACAAAGAGAAAATCAAGTGAGCAATTTAGAGGAAGGTAAAAAGAAAGGAAGGGGTAATGAAGCAGAATGTCTGGAGAGAATGGACATAAAATTAGCAGGCTGCAGAATCCCTGACTCAGTGGATGGGCTATAGAAACAGTGAAAGAAAGGAAAAAAAAACAGTCTCAAATAAACACAAGGAATCCATCTGAGGCCATTTGCTTATATTTGTGTCCTTTGAAATACCTGGATTTGAAAGTACTTGATGAGAAGAGCTTGTTTTTTATTCTAATGAAAATACATTATTAAGGTTATTGTACTCAGTGTAGATTGGATTAAGTTGATCCTCAGTCCCAAATTCTGGAGTTGCTGAATTGTATATATATATTTTAATTTTCTTAAGCTAATTATTTTTCATTTTGTAGATTAATTTCTTTTTGCAAGTATCTCTGGAGCCTATAAGCCTTTCTTCTTTATATTTCTACCCTTCCGTGTGTAGGTCTGGAAGCAATATAATAATGGCAATATGTTGTAGCCATAGTGATATAAAAATATATATGAAGAGACTGTGCTCAAAAGCTTTCTGCCTTTTCCAATCTTATCATCCGGCCTAATAAAAATATTACCTCTTCTTTCCATCTCACAGTTCAATAGTATAAATATTGGAATAAATTTGAAATCAAATTACATCCTCAAATTTATTTCATTTAGTAATATATCAAAGTTAGGCTGAGGATCTAAAAACCAAATTAACAAAATTAAGGCTTGTTTCATTTTGTTTTACTGTTGTTAAATGTCGTTTCAGCAATAACAATCACTACAGTTTTATTGCATTAATACATTATCTTCAATATTTAAAACATTACAGAAGGTTCTTTTTATGCTAGACAACAACAAAAAAAGAGAGAAATACTCTGGTTTTCTTTTCCTGTCACATATCAGTGAAAGGAAACAGAGAACCTCTATCAGCCTAGATGACACATTCATTGACTTAAATTGGGGAAACCATGTAATTTTTTTCAATACTGGAAAATTTTGAGCAAAATGAGTCTATCACAAACTTGGAGCAGCCAAACTAATTTAGACAGAAGTGCATCAAAGGTGAAATTCACCACATGCAGAAGGTCAGGTTAGAGCCCATGAAGAATTTACATTCTGCCTCATTTTCAAGGTTTCAATGTTTTCAAGATGTCTCCTGGACACAACGCTTTTTAAAATCTTGTTAGCACTATAGGGGTATGATATCCAACATAAATCAGTATTTCACAACTGATCATATAAACATCTGAATTCAATTTTGAGTTTTGCCATTGTTCTTATTAAATCAGATTTCAATTTCACTTTTGTTTTAATGAGTTGCCAATCCCAGCAAAGAAAATTGGAAAAAAAAAAAAGGGCAAAAGAATTAAACTATTTTATTTGGCATCCCAGATAGGATGATAAACATAAATGGGCATTTTATTGCTGAAACAGTAACTTTATAAACTCTTTACCTTTGATTCTCATTACTGTATTCCCACACATAGGTTTAGCAATTTATAGGAGTTCCCCTAGAGCTATAGGGGCAAAACTTTTGTGTTTTTCTCTCTCTAGTTTGTCTTGCCCAGAAGTGTGCTGGAAGCAACTGTAACATATCAGGGTGGGAGAAGTGTAGCTGAAGTGTTTTATTTAAAAGCAAGTCTGGAATGCAAAGCAGCCCTGTGACAATCTAAAAGCTGTTGTGAGGATCAGCACTTACATCAGCCTGCAGAGCAGACAAAATCCAGGTAAAAAACCACCTTTGTCTCTCCTTCCCCTCTGATGTTCTTCTCTGCACCTTGTGTCTTAACAGAATCAATAGACAATATACCCCTTTGTCAAACACATCATGATATGAGGTCTATTTTAAGCATTTCAAACTGGAGAAAACCTTTGCAGTTATGAAAGTGTGTGATGTGACTGCAGAGTCTGAAAAATGAATATTCAGATACCTGTAATGTAATCTGATACAATCAAAGATATTGTTGTATGGATTTTTTTCTACCTAAAATCTTTCTCTTTAGATCTCTTATGCTAAATGAAACTAAATGAATTGTACCTGAATGCTGACTAAATACTTGCAGGTGGATTTCCCAATTTGGCAAGTTAGTTATCTTTGATAGATTTAGGTTTGAAATTACTAAAAGTACAGACCTGATAAAAGAGTTTGTTTGGATTAAAACGGTTTTGCAAAAACTTGTCGGTGTTATAGTATCTTGTGGGTTTTCTGATACTGAGTAATTAGGATCTTAGTTTTACAGGGCATACTACATATTTGATCTTTTTCAGCGTATCACAATTTTATCACAAATTAAAAATACAAATGTGTTTTCTTTTTGATACTTAGCTTATGAAGTATATCACTAGACGTAGAAAAACATTAAAATCACTTATAAATCACTATGTTTATCACAAAAAAATCCCATTTTATTGTTCTTGCTGTTTTAACCTGAGTAGGAAGTTTGTTCTGCAGACTGGTTTGGTCGTGCTGATTGTCTTCCTGGTGTTTCAATGGTACATTTCTGAATCAATTTTTCAGTAATTTCTTTACATGAGTCTGTGTCCAGCTGAGAGTTCTCATTCTGAAGCAATCTTTCTCATTGTGTATACATGGTCCTATTTTAAGTGCTGATAGAGAGCTTGATGTAGTTGTCCAAATGGAGATGTTTAACATTATTTGAAATACCACAGTGTTTCCAAGAGATGCAAATAGAGCTGTAATTTATGACACTTCTTGATTAGTTGGAGGCCGGCCAGGATGCCATAGGTCAGGCTATTGAATTAGGCCTATAATGAATAACATTCTTTCTTATCGATATTGAAATAAGGATCTATGGAACTAATGTTTTCAGAAATATCAAGAGTTACATTTTTAAATATTGGGGTCTGACAGGGAAGGCAATTTTTATATTTGCATCCTATGAAATCAAAATATATTTTTAGAGGCCAAAAATTAAATAGGTATTCCAGCTATCCACAACAAAGACCTGAGAACCTCAGGTTGTCTATCAAAGGTAAAAATTTCTCACTTTGTGTAACTTAAACAAAACCATGATCAAAGTGATTTATTGATTTATTAATGACAGGTAATTATCAAGCAATTGGTGAACTACATGTTCAAGGTCAATAACAGCACTACAGAAGATAAACTACCATACTAGACATTTTAAAAAGTCAATAAACACCTACATATTTCTAAACACCCTTTTGTAGCTAATGACCTTCTCTTTTTCTCTGTCACACACAAGCGGACACTTCCAGATGCACACACACACACACAGATACATGTTGTGCAGGTCATCAGCACCCCAGGGAGTGGGGTTCCCTTCCAAGAACACCTTTCCTGTGGGAGCTGAGGATGCTGTGGCTTTGAGAGCACCCCCGACACCTTGCTGACTGATACATTGCTGAGAAATCACCCCACAGGCTCATGCCTACACGCCTGTGATGTAGCCTCTCCACTGCCACCCTCCACCCCACTTGCCAGGGTGCAGCTGCTCATGCTGTTCCACTCCAAAGAGGACAAATTTTTGGTAGTATAATTTTTCTTGGTTTGTTTATGCTTATTTCAAGCCGTCTCATTCTTTGTTTCAAAAGCCATTTTGAAATTGAATTTAATTGAAGCAATGAGAATTTACTTCAGAAAGAGATAATTAGTATAATTTACTTTAAGAGGAAATTTAAGTACCTTGGTTGATCCACAGGTCCCTATGTTTTCTCTCAATGCTTCCCAAACTGCCAGATTACTGCCAACATTTATATTCATCTTTATTTCAAAAATAATATCATTTTTGGGCAAAATAGGAAGTAGTTGGGAAATCAGATTGCTAGAATTCCAGACACCTGTCCTTGAAGTTGAGGTTCAGCTCTACATTGTAGACACCTGTAATTAACTGTCTAAATCTGGGTTTCTTCAAGTGAGATAGGTTGCTAAAGTCTGAGTATAGTCAAAGTAAAACCAATAATACAGTTAAGGGATTTGATTCAGTTGTCCATACACAAGGATACTTGCTCAGCTGTCACTTGAGAGCACCTTAGGTACCCTGTCTCTCGAGCAGCTGCTATTGAAGATGAATACAGATCCCCTATATGTCCTCTGAGAAGACTGCCAGTTCATGTGGATGCTGTCAATAACTTAAGACATATTAGGTGACATTAGCTTTTTATGTGTGTGTCACTAATCCAAGCCAGTGAAATTTATAGACCTGTTTAGCAAGTGTGATCTATTCAAATAACACATATCCAGACATCTAAATTGTAAACATTTACATGTCTGACAACTGACTCTGGAATATAAAATTTGGAGAAGTTTATTTTTTAACAGCCAAAAAAATTAAAAAAGGCAAAATTAAGAAAAATATCAGAGGATAAAAAGAAAAAAAAAGAATTGAGTCTGTATTACTGTAAGGCCAATTTATCAGTAGCTGCAAAAAAAATCCAGCTGATATAAATATGATCTATACAATATAGTCTATGGAGATTTCCAAAAGGCATTTGACAAGGTCCATCACCAAAGGATGATCAATAAACTGAGTAGGACTCAGCTAATCTCATCTAGGCTCCCTTTTCCATAAAAGGTTGGACCAGATGATCTTTGGATCATGGAATTGTAAAATCATCATCTAGGTTGGAAGGAACCTTTAAGATCACCTAGTCCAACCATCAACCTAACTCTGATAAAAAACAAACAAAAGAAAACCATACAACCCCCCCGCCCCGACTTTGCTAAACTATATCTCTAAGCACTATGTCAACCCGTCTTTTGAAAACCTCCAGGGATGGTGCCTCAATCACTTCCCTCGGCAGCCCATTTCAGTGCTTAATAACCCTTTCTGTGTAAAAATTTTTCCTAATATCCAACCTGAACCTTCCCTGGTGTAACGAGGCCATTTCCTCTTGTCCTATCGCCTGTGACTTGGGAGAAGCGACCAATCCCTGCTTCTCTACAACCTCCTTTCAGATAGTTGTAGAGAGCGATAAGGTCTCCCCTCAGCCTCCTTTTCTCTAGGACAATCCCAGCTCCCTCAGTCTTTCTTCCTAAGACTTTTTCTCCAGACCCCTCACCAGCTTCCTTGCCCTTCTCTGGACCTGCTCCAGCATCTCAATGTCTTTTTTGTGGTAAGGGGCCCAAAACTGGACACAGTACTCGAGGTGGGGCCTCACCATTGCCGAGTACAGGGGGACGATCACCTCTCGGGTCCTACTCACCACGCTGTTCCTGATACAGGCCAGGATGCTGTTGGCCTTCTTGGCCACCTGGGCACACTGCTGGCTCATGTTCAGCTGACAGTTGACCAACAGCCCCAGGTCCTTTTCTGCCGTGCAGCTCTCCAGCCACTATGCCCCAAGCCTGCAGCACCGCATGGGGTTGTTGTGACCCAAGTGCAGGACCCAGCACTTGGCCTTGTTGACCCTCATCCCATTGGCCTCGGCCCATTGATCCAGCCTGTCCAAATCCTTCTGCAATGCCTCTCTACCCTCCAGCAGGTCAACACTCCCACCTAACTTGGTGTCGTCTGTAAACTTACTGAGGGTGCACTCGATCCCCTTGTCCAGATCATTGATGAAGATGTTAAAGAGAACCGTCCCCAATACCGAGCTCTGGGGCACACCACTCATGATCGGCCACCAGCTGGATTTAACTCCATTCACCATCTCTCTCTGGGCCCAGCCCTCCAGCCAGTTTTTAACCCAGCAAAGAGTACTCCCGTCCAAGCCACGGGCAGCCAGTTTCTACAGGAGGATACTGTGGGAGACTGTATCAAAGGCCTTGCTAAAGTCCAGGTAAACAACGTCCACACCCTTTCCCTCATCCACCAAGTGGGTCACCTTGTCATAGAAGGAGATGAGGTTTGTCAAGCAGGACCTGCCTTTCATGGACCCATGCTGACTAGGCCTGATCACCTGGGTGTGCTTCATGCTCAGCATAATGGCACTCAGGATGATCTGTTCCATGACCTTCACAGGCACCGAGGTCAGACTGACAGGCCTGTAATTTCCCGGATCATCCTTCCGGCCTGTCTTGTGGATGGGCATCACATTTTCTAGACGCCAGTTGGCTGTGACCTCCCCAGTTTGCCAGGACTGCTGGTAAATGGTGGAAAGTGGTTCAGTGAGCACTTCTGCCAGATCCCTCAGTACCCTCAGCTGGATCCCATCTGGCCCCATAAATTTGTTTATATCCAGGTGTTGGAGCAGGTCCCTCACCATTTCCCTTTGGACAATGGGGGCTTCAGTCTGCTTCCCGCCCCTATCTGCTAGCTCAGGGGTCTGAGTACTCAGGGAACAACCTACTTTACTACTAAAGACAGAGGCAAAGAATATGCCATTGTGTATATTTTTTCTGGATTCTATGTGCAGTTTAGATCCCTTCATCTCAAAAGAAGTTATATCTGAACTCTAACAGCACAAAAAAGAAAATACAGAACTGTTTTTGCTGAGGAAAAATCAAATAAACTAGAACCCTTCAATGTAAAAAAAAAAAAGAGATTGACTAAAGAAGATATTATAAATGTGTGTAAATCATAAGTAGTGTGGAAAATGTTCATGGAGAGCACTACTGCAAGAATAGGACAAGTCATCTAATAGAACATCTAGACCTATATCTAGTTCTCAGTAGGACATCTAGTTCTAAGAATAAAGAAATCAAAGTAGTTAAACAGATGTCAAGTTCAAAAAAAGGAAGGGAGACAGTTCTTCTCATAATACGTGATTACATTGTAGAATTTCTTCTTGCAAGATGTGGGTAGTAAAATTTTAAAAACTTAAAAAAATTAAATTAACTTTAAAAAATTTTAAAAGTGTTAAAAGACATAGGAGCAAAATTAAGAAGCTGTATAAGCTAAAATCACACTACTGATTTAGGATGTTTAAGTCATGAACTAAAAAAAAAAAGATATTCTGAGGAAATATAATTTCATGATTGTTCTGTTACTGTGTTCTTCCTTAGTTACTTTTGGAGGACAGATAATAGACTAGTTTGACCTTTGGTTTGACAATATGCTTGTTCATATAGCTCTATATCTTATTTATCTTACTTTAGCCAAAAGCATTCCTTGCTTCCATAGTCTGTCAGTTGATCCCTTTTTTTGAAAAAATACGCTGAATAAGATAATACGAAAGGCCATTTTTTACTGTAATTTGTGATGGCTCCATCCTAAATGTAATTTTTACCAATAATTGTGAAATCTACAACACAAATTCCTTCCTGAATAACCAGGAATCAAATAGCTTGTCCAATAGAAGAAATATTTCTATTTGGTTACTTTCTATATTTTATGAATATTTTCCACTGATCTATTTATTATTTTAAAGGAGTCATTTCTGGCATAAAAGGTGAAATATGGTGGACACAGTAGTTGCTATTTTAGGGGAGAAATATAGATCAACTGAAAAGTTTTAGCAGATATGGGAGATTTTAGTAGAGAAATTACCTCTTAAATATTGGGCTTGTCCTAAATATATATGTGTTTTATCTTTTGAACAGCATAAAAGCTGTTGTAGTGGATTATTTTGCATTACATTTGGCTTAAAGAAGGGTTTTCACAATTTCTAATGGCAGGAATCTAGTGAAAGTCAAAGAAATCTGCCCTCAAAAACCAGCATGTTACCTTAAGTGTTTTGAAAAGTTATCCAGATGATAGAAGAAAGAGATAGGAAGTTTATTTAGGTGTGTGACTTAGGTAATGTCACTAACTCCCATAGTTGCACATTCTTGGTACTGTAATACTTTAATAATAAAAACTGCACACTAGATATATTGTGAAAAACACACCATTATAAATTCATAAATAACATGTGGGATAATATGTAAATCCAAGAAAAAATGGTAGTAGAAAAATTTCATTGTATATACTTTGCAGAGGTCTGTATTAAGCCATTTTACTAGGCTCTGAGCAGTTTTCCAGGCTTCTGCCTAAAGTTCTTCTGTGGGAATACTTACGGCATTCTGTTCCTATAAGCAGCTGGAAAGAGGAGGAGAAGACAGTGCTTTTTGACTTGTCTGTGTTAACTCTTATTAAGACTGGATGTCTCTTTTTCACATGGCGGTCACAATGTCTTCTTCTACTGTGGAAATGAATAATTTTGTTTCCAAGCAAGGAAGTTTTGTTATAATCATTCAAGTGATTTATACCATCTCAAGAAATATATTCCTTCAAAGGACTTATGATAAATATCCTGTTTGATATTAATTGATAGACTGACAAAAGGAGTAAGACGATGGCAGGTGAGGTCTTAAGATAGTATTTTACAAATACACAGAATTTATACATCAATATGTAGACCATGTTGAACTAAATCTATTTACAGAGTGTTTACATACAGGCATATCTACTTCCTCTCAAAAGACAGCTTCACCTCCAGCTGTCACCTTACATTTTCAAAGAAAGCTTTTCTTTTTCACAAGCAGATTGCCTAATATGCATGCTCATGAGAGTCAGTGTCAAAATTTGCAATGACTGCAATGCAGCAGGATCATGCTTAATAATACCTTGTAATATATGTATTAAGCAAATCTACACTTAATTTTTGTCTTTAACTAAAGTATAAATCTGCAATTAAATTTTTTGTCTTTAACCTAAGTATAGAAATTTTATTCTATTTAGGAAGATAAATTGCATGGTAATGAAATACTTAGGCTGGAAATTTAAAAATTA
>KZ505855.1:525698-537869 GCA_002844005.1 Limosa lapponica baueri
GGGAAGACTTTAATGAAGGGAAGACGAGACAAGGCAAGTAAGGATATCTGTATCCTAGAAAAAATTACAAATATATAATTTTCTTGTTTGTGCATGTATGCATGGGCACATGCACGCAGGCATGTGTGTATGCATTATCAGTGCCAGTATATGAGTCAGGAAACTAGTAGGTAATCTAAGTTACTTAATCATTCAGTTGCAGAATATCAGTTGTAGTTTATTATCCTTCATTGCTGAGTATAGATGATTCACCAAGGCCTGGGTTTGTTACTGTAAAAATTTTCCTTATTTGAAGAGAACACAACATTTACATATGCATAAAGTCAATATAGGGCATGAAAAATATTTTACTAGAAATAATGATTGGGCATCATAGACCCTTAGCAAGTTTGCAGATGATACAAAAATGGAAGGAGTGTTTGATATATCAGTTGGGTGTGCTAACATTTAGAAGCACCTCTGTAAGTAGAAGAAACGGGCAGGGAAGAATCCCATGAATGTCAAGAAAGGGAAATGCAATGTCATACATCTGTGCAGGAATAAACCCATGTACCATTACAGTCTGAGGACCAACCATCTGGAAAGCAGATCTGCAGAGAAGGACCTGGGGATCCTGGTTGACAAAAGTAAACAAGGCAGCAATATGTCTTTTCAGTAAAGAAGGCCAACAGCATCCTTGGTGGCATTAGGAAGAGCATTGCCAGCAGTTTGAGGGAGGTGAACCTTACTTTCTAGTCAGCCCTGGAGAGCACACCTTTGGAGTGCTGGGTACAGCCCTGTGTTTCCCTGTACAAGAGAGATACAGTGCAACTAGAGAGAGTCCAGTGAAGGGCCACTGAGATCATTAATGACTTGGAGCATCTGTCATAGGAGGAGAGGCTGAAAGGTGGCACAGTTCAGCCTGTGGAAGAGAAGGTTCAAAAGGTTCTTATCACTGTGTATAAATACTTGATGGGAAGGAGTAAAGAAGACAGAGCCAAACTCTTCTCAGTGGTATTCAGTGAAAGTACAAGGAACAATAGGCACAAAGTGAAATATAAGAAATTCCACCCGAACATAAAGAAAAACTCCTTTATAATGATTGTGGTAAAACACTGGTTGTAGTAGAACACATGATTGTGGTAGAACACTGGCAACAACATAGGTTGCCCAGACAGGCTGTGGAGTCTTCATCTTTGGAGATATTAAAATCCCAGCTGGAGACAGCCCTGAGCAAACTGCTTTAGCTGATGTTACTTAAGCAGGGGTTTCTAGAGGTCCCTGCCATCCTCAACTACTCTATGATTTTGTAAAATAAACAATTCATAAAATGTATTTATATACCTGTCAACATTTTTAATAAGCACAATAGAAAAGCCTTATCATAAGAAAGGTAATATAAAATGGAAATAATGCTGAATATACTACAAATTTTTAGCATTAGGAAGATTTCTTACTAGCTTCATGAAATGTTTGGCTCTAAGTATATCACATTTTCCTTTATTTCACATTACATCCAATTATATCTTGGACTAGATATTCTTTAAGGTATAGTGAAAATTACTTTTTTAGTAATTTATCACAGTAGAAGCTGCTGCACATATAATTTCTTTTCCCTTCAGCAGGTAGACGTGACAATATAAGTTTTAAGGGAAAAAAATAGTAAATGTTTTTATGTTGAGTTTGATTTTTGCTTTTTTTTAAGTAAGATGCATGTTTTAATTAAGATGCAATTTTTAATTGAGATGCATTTTAATTTCTGTAGGTATTCATTTTTCTAGCCTTTTTAGTGCTAGTTTTAGTGTCAGTTATTCTACGCCTCTTGACTTGTGGAAATGAGGAAACCTTCTTTCAGTATATGCAATAAATTTAGATGTGGAGATGATTTCACATGACAGGTTGAGAGAAGTATAAATTACATATTCTCAGTTGTCAGGGCCACCTGTGTTACTTTGAAATTCAAACATAAAAGAAAACTGACTCTACTGAAGCTCTGTGGGATTCTTTCTACTGGGGGCTATTTGAACAACATTGAACAAGAAAATCTTTGGGGATATATTTATCTCCTTGTTAGTATTTCCTTTGTTCTGATCTGCACTCAGGAACCCTGTTGGCTTAAGGGTTTTGAAAGTCACGCATAATTCAATAACATAGTTTCTGTTGTCTTTGCAAGTGTAGAGTTGTCTATGTATGTGGTCAGACAAGACCCAACAGCACACTAACATGACACTGACTACCTCTAACCCATACTTCTTGGTTTCAAAGAAAGAAAATCCAGACTCACATACTGATGGAAGTTATTGTGTTTTCCACCTAAGAGTCCGATCAGGACCACTGAAGTTATGGTAAGACAGTGAGGATGAGAAATGTTAGATACACTCATGAATCAGTCTACTGACTAGTTTCAAATCTATAACTGGGAGACATAATTTGGCATTCAGCAGGGTGAATTGAAAGAAAAAATTCCAAAAAAATGGAATTCAAGTTTTTTATAGGCTCTATGGCATAACCTATGTCTCTCTGCATTGACCTCAAAAGGGCCTAAGGCAAAGAGATTAACTTACATATTTCTAGTAAAACCTATAATTAGGTGATATGATGTCCTCTGAAGAGTGGTCTTTAGCCCTAAAAACTGACTTCTCGTGGTAATTGTTTCATATTATTATGTTTTATGAAAAGAATATTTGGGCTTAAAATGATCAAAACCAGCGGGTTTTTTTGTGAATTTTTTAAATACATTTTGAAATTATAATGTCAACTGCACATTTCAGAACTACTCCACTATGTAGCTCTGTAGTTATTTCAATTCATCACTGCCCTTTAGCCCTTTTAGGTATCTTGACATTACTCATAATTTTTAAGGCTTCTTTTTTTTTACCTTAATTTAAATTTATTCTGTTCAAGTTATTCAGGTAGTTTAACTTTTCTCTGTATTCCAATGGCATTTTCTTGACTACTGCTAGCAAAATAAATTTGATAAGGACATATGTCCACAAAGACTGCAACTTTAGGTAAGTTAACTATTTCATTCTCTCAAATGACATTTCTCACTGTTAATATGCTAAATATTGGAAGTGAGGTTTATAAGAACAAATTGGTTTTAACTAGCTCTGAAAGTTCAATTCTAATTCTTTGTGTTCATTATAAAATTGCAGCTTTGGAAAAAAAAATTTTGTTCAGTGCTGAATACTTTGAAAATATCCATAATCTGTCTAAAATCCATAAATGGTGTTTACACATTATCTTTGGCTGCAGCTGTATAGGACTGAAGAGGTTTCCAACTCAGCCTAGCTACTGTACCTTCCCTCTCCCAATTATATATGATAGCCTTTGCTGGAGACTTGACAGGCAGGCATGTAACTGACTGAACCTGGTGCAGTCAAAATAATTCAGGTTGCCCTCAACGGTTTAAATAATAGAACCTAATCAACTCACCTCATTTAGACTAAGGGAGGCTAGGAAATAATTGCAGGAGCAAAGGAACAGAGGCACAGGAATCTCCAGGAGGGCCAAGGTAACTGACACCCTGCTCCCTGACACACTGCCCCTTGACTAGCATCGTCATGTAGGCAGGGTACTACCCACACAATTCAAGGTGACATGTAGGGCACAATTCTGCCACGTAAGGTCTGATTCACTCAAATCGCACTACCATTGGTGCAGCCAAGGAACAGCCAAGGAACTCCTACCTACATCCAAAAAAGCATTTTTGTGATTGGCTTTTACTGTTGGATGACCTGCATGCTAAGTGTCCCTGATGGTCCGCTGAAGCCGTAGTGTCACTTATGATCCTGTATTTTCTATCAGTGATCAGGTGAATCACTGAATGATGGTGTTGTTCATCCTTCTTACTGCCTCAAATAGGTTTGGTTTCTAATGTGTTGTCAGACTCCATTACTGTTTGGACCACACTAATAACCACTGAGGTGAGACATTCCCTCTCCAAGGATGTTTACAAACACAGAAGGAGATGTGAACACATGACCAGACACGCTTCAAAATGTATAGAACATTTACTGTATTGTGTCTCTAATCTGTGAACTACAACAGCCTAGATGTCCCGTGAAAGCACACAAGGCAGATTATTTTTTACTCATATTCTATAGTATTTGGAAAACATTTATAAACTTCACAGTGGGCTGGATATACTACTATGGCAGGACAAGCATCCAAATACACCTTCAGATATCTTCTACTTAGCACTGGAGTTAAGCAATATTTACTAGTAATTTTTATAGGCTTTTTGTCACATTTACTATGAATTTTACTTTGAAGATATCCTCAGGCATGTAATGAAAAAGGCAGTTATGACACAGAACAGGAAATACTTAGACTTCTAGGCCCCATACTACTCTTCCTGGCTTAGCTGTCCTATCAAATAGTGGTACTCTTTAAATTGCATCTACTGAATATAAAATATTTTCTTTCCAATCTTTAGCAATTTCCTTATGTTTTCCACTGGGATTAAGTGTTACGTATTTCCTTATCTTCTGTACTTTTCCGTTCCCTTGAGAATCTGTGGAAACAGAAGGTAGCGTCTCTGAGCAGTGGTAAATACTGTGTGATCCTTATTGAACTCAGGCAAATGATCAGGGTTCTTCTAAAACTCTTTTCATTGGGTTCTGGTAATGTTTCATCTGTGCTACTGAATTATTAAATTTAGAAAATACATTAGTGATTTAATAAGGCAGCACTGAATGCCCACATGGATCCTTACCATGACTATAAAATGCATAGGATAGATGTAGAGCATTAACAGGTTTATTATTTAATGCTGGGTTTATATTTCTTTTTCATTTCAAGACTGGTATTATTTTGTGTATCTTGGCAAGCTAGTTACCGTACAATGAGACCTATATTTCTTGAAATAAGATGGTTTCAGCACTTCAGCATTCAGCACTATGCAGAGGAAAATATGTTTTATTCTGTCTCTTCAAAAAGCAATTGAAGTCTAGGAGAAAAATGTCAGTGTTGGAAATTCCTGGATGGAAAATAAAATTCTGAACTCCAAGAATAAGATATTCAAGTTCTTCTGCTTGAAATGTCAGTGCTGGTGGTCCGTATCAAGCACCGGACTGCTATAAACAGTAAGTGAATAGAACTTAGATAGGAGGAAAATGATGCGTAAGGCTGAAAAAAATACAATAATGCACTATCTAAAGCCACTATTGTTTTATCAGAAAGAGAATATCACAGAAATGGTGATTAAAGTTTAATAACATTGTGGACAATTTTTGTTTCTACTTATAATGAAATCATGCAATGATGTGCCAAGAAGAAGTAACTTATGGCACAATCTGGTACTGATATAAAAAAAAAAAGAAGCTGAAAAATGTTCTGGCTTAGTAAAGAACCTATTGATTCAAGCTACTGTTTCAGTAGGACAAGATACCTAGGAAAACACTCTTTGTAACTTAGCTTAAATTCAGTCAATCTTTTTTTTTTTTTCCTGCTATAAATGTTCTCTTTTCCTTTTTATTTCCTCCCCCCCCGCTATACTTTGAGGACTTTGAGTGTCAAGAGATATACCTTAGTTCTTGGATGCAACTGAAAATTAATACCTTGCCTCAGTAAGAAATAGAATTATATGTCTTATGTGACACAGAAGGAAAGGTATCCATCCAATTTTGTCCACTGTTTTTCTTAACATCATGATATATAGATTTTTAAAATAAACGTCCTTCATTTTCGTTCTCAGAAATGTGATCTGAGTCAACACAGGCATAAGCTAAATATAAATGAAACGCATTATGTTATGATCTATTGCACTGTCGTATATGTAATGAAAATATGCAAAGGCTGGCAAACCTGATACGTTTGTTACAATATCTGAATCCAAGATAATGAGAAAATTTATAAAAGCCTATATGTCAAATACTAGTCTTTGTCAGGTGATCGTTCTCCATATGAAACTTAGCAAAGTTGATATAATAATTGGTCATCTACAAATAATTATTAAGGATAATAAGGGGGTGTAATTTTTTTCCACTTCAGACTCAGAGTTGCTCAGTAATATAAATATCTAAACCTAAACAATTGCATTGGTTTCCTAATCTGTGAAAGTATAAATTAAAAGATGCAGAGCGTGTGTGACATCATTTCTTCATAGTTCACTAATCTGAAGCTCACTTCTAATGCTGTGACCATGACTACAGAAATTTGTGATCTTTCATTTTTTCATAAGGCATTGCATATTAATTTCTGGTTTTCTGAATACAAAAAAAAACCCCCAAAACCCAAACCAACAAAACAACCTATGGGAACAGAGAACAGAAGAGTCACCCTGAATGATACAGTGAATAATACTCTCCCTCTAGCTATCAACTGTTCACTGCTTTTTTACCCATATCTGCAAAATGCTTTCAGATTAGATATGCTTATCTTTATATATTTATATTAGTTCTTCAAAGTTAAGTTTTGCATAAAAGAAAATATATTTATACTGTTGACAAACCTGATATTCTTATACTTCACCTTTTCAAGTAATCAGTTTGAACTATCTGAATGTGTTAGTTTCAACTATATAGCATTTTATAAACATGTATTTTTTTCATCTTCTATTCTGATATAGATAAAGTAGTTTTGATTTAAAGTTATAAATTTCATGTAAATATGTGTGAATTAGGTTGATGTGATTAAATGAACACTGATATATTCAATTCAGAAATGAGTATCCTCATCCAAAGCGGTATGGGTCACAAAATCACTATGACTCCTATCCCCTTATGGAGACTACTTAGTAAACACAGAGTCTTGGCCTGACACAAGTTAGTGTTAATGCTCCCTGGAGCAGGATTAAATTTCAATAGCTGACAGCTCTTTTCCCTGATGATTTATTTGTTTGTATTAGTGTTATACTAGAATATTAAGGCTTGCCCACAGACTGAGCCATTAAGGTGAAAATACCTTCTCCAATTCCTTTCAGTTTTTCTTCTGCTTGTATTAAATTGCACATCGGATTAGGAATGTATATTGTATTTTCAATGTCACTTTCTGGTGGAGTTGTGTCTGATTTTTTAAAAATATTCAAGTCTTTAGATGTATAGAGCACCATCAGTATTGACCAGATTTCTGCAGAAGTATGGTCTGTAAGGTACAGAGAATTACCTAATTGCTGCTGGTAATTTTCTCCTGTAAATTAAGTATGTGTGCAGACATGGTGTTAAGACCAAAAATATTTGTTATTTACATTGTAAATTATCACTACTGTGCTAAAACCCAACTTTAGGCCAAATTCTATAGCTCTACACAGGGGAATCTCTTGAACACAAGTCTCTCAAAACTTTATCTCCCAGGGTGGTCATAGCAGTTGTTAAACATACATTGGAAGTAGTTTACTAGTTTCAGGCATGAATAGCAGTAATCAGTCATCAGTAACAAATAATAATTTATGAGCAATATCGAAGTAGAATTTGATTTCTGCAAAGAAACTCAGTGCTTCCACATAATCAAGCAACTATGAAAGCTGGATATAAACTATCTATGAAATCAGAAAGGACTATAAGTGTTGAATAATTTGGGAATTCTAAAAGAGTTTCTCAGTTCTTTTGTACACAGATACAATATACCCAAATGTTCACTCAACACAGAAGTTAACTGTTTCTCCCTTACGAATTCTCCCAATCTCTGGTTTTGATGTCTGACATTGCTGTAAAGTTACGAATACGTATCTTACCTTGACAGAACACCATGAGGTTCCTTTTAAAAATAACATTCTTTCTTCTGATATACCGTTAGTTTATATTTTTTTGCCACATAATATGATTAATTTCATTTTCCTGGAGCAAAACTTTTGGTTATACTAAACTAAATTGACTATAAATATATGTAATGCAAAACATGACCTTTAGTAGCCATGAGATTATTGTCTTTATAACTTAGATAGAGGTAAATAGCTTATCCTAAAATATCAGTGTGAAATTTCTTCAATATATTACCAAAGCTTCTACCTAGTTAGAAGTCTCCAGATCTTATTACAAACCTATTTTTTATTCTTTGAAAAAGTTTATACATTTGAGTAGTGTATGGAAGTGTCAAAATGAGCTATTAATGAATTGTGACTCATCTGTTATTAACTCGTCTGGAAAACTTTGGTGAACAAAGTATCATATACAGTGTGGTATTACATTGCTACTTGATGTGTTCTGCAAAAGCTTAATAAGAGGTAATCTTTTCCATTTAATTCAAATACTTGTGCTACTAACATTGGCCCAGTGATAATTAAGAATAATAGGAAGTTGAAATAGCTTTTAAAAATTCTTTTAAAGTAGTAGTTGAAGAAATTACCTTGAATACTATTTCTTCAGTAAATCTCTTTATGTTGGTCAACGATAGACACCCCTTTTGGGCCCATGAGCCCCTAAACAGTTCTTTTTTATGTTGGAACCTGAGCTGTTTGCTATATATGAACATATAGTCTTCAAAAAGTTTGACTTGTTTAATATCCCCACATACACTTCGGTTAAAAATAATAATAATTAAAAAAAAAAAAAAACCAAACCAGAAACCATTATGGGAAGTAATGATAGGATCAGGCTTTCTCCCTTGCCAAGCTCCTATACTTACCTAAGAACACAGTTGACCATAGGAATTTAAATACTTTAGAAACCAAATTGAATTTGGGCTTATAATCTGATTTAATAATACCCAGAATGTTCTTTATAGAAGTTCCTCCTATCATATTTATCATAATATTTTTGTAGACCCTATAGCCAGAGCAGAAGTCTGTTGTACCACCAAAGTAGAAGCAGACTGTGAAGTTTTGCTTCTCCTGAAACCAAAAAGTAACTATACTAAAAAAAAGAGTATCAGGTCAGTGTGTATAAGCATTTTGTAACATTGTTACACTACTAATTGTATTCTGTGTAACAACGCTGAACTTAAATCTTTAATTAATATGTAACTGTGAGGAAGCAAATAGAGACTTTTTGTGTATGTGCACAAGTGGGTACAGGACATCACATACACAGTAAGAGCACAACGTGTAGGACAAGCAGGAGGAACATCCAAAGGAAACCTGGATAATCCTGCCGCGTAAGTGCACTGGGTCTGGCTGGGATGGAGTTAACTTTCTTCATAGCAGCCCGTATGGTGCTGTGCTTTGCATTTGTGTCTAAAACAGTGTTGATATCGCACCAAAGTTTTGCTTATTACTAAACAGTGCTTGCACAGCATCAAGTGTTTCTCTTTGCTACCTCCCACACTAAGTACGATGGCAGTGGATAAGTGGTTGGGAGGGTACACACCCAGGACAGCTGACTCAAACTGACCAAAGGGTATTCCATACCATATAACATCATGCTCAGCAATAAAAAGCTCAGGGAAAGGAGGAGGAAGTTGGAGACATTCAAGATCATCGCATTTGTCTTCCCAAGCAATAGTTGCATGTAGTGTGGCCCTGCTTCCCAGGAAGTGGCTGGACATCTGCCTGCCTGTAGGAAGTAGTAATTTAATTGCTCTCTTAGTTTTGCATATGCACACAGTATTTCCTTTTCCTATTAAATAGTCATTATCTCAGTCCATGAGTCTTCTCACCTTTTTTCTATTTTCTCCCCATTCAACAGGAGAGGGGAGTGAGCGAGAGGCAGGATGCGTGTTTGGCTGCTGGCTGGGGTCAACTCACCACAATAACCAGGACATTTAGTGAAAGCAGAACAAGTCCTGATCGCCAAAATCAAATGACCTATGTCATGAATAGATAAGATCACCTTCCTTTTGGGAAGGAGGCCAAGGAACATAAGATGTTCGATGATGAGAGGGAAGGTAGGGAAGAAAGAAGATGCCCACTTCAGTTCCAGCTTCACTCTTCAAAAATCTGTGAAGCCTAATCACTTTGACTTTTGTGAGTAAAAACCTTCAAGGACTAAAAACTGTTGCTAACTGTACAGATTTGTCTCTGGCATTTTATATTTTAAGATAATTTACAATAAACTTGTTAAGGACAACTTGCTTTATATTTTGGTGATAATGAATGATAACAACTAAGAACTAACCATTAGCTAAATGTACTGTTAATGAAACTCAATCCAGTAAATTCTCATTTTGACTTTTGAAACAGGCTTCATTTTGTCAGTCTTTTACACATTTGCATCACAGCATTTACTTAGTGATCAATATGTATGTATATACACACATACATTCAGCTGCAACAATCCAGTGTAATTTACTATTTTGCATAAACTATGGATGTATTTTACAAATTATTCAGTTATCACTTTCTTACCTAAGATATATTTCACATCACCAAGGTGATTTCATTATAATTTCCTACAATCTTATATAGATCACTGCACAGTTGTTTTCTTCATGCAATCTCTCATGAATTTGTGAACTATTTCTACAAGTACTAGTTCTGGTTTGATAACAACCCACAAAAAATTGTAAGCATTCCTTTTTCAGTAGAGAATACTTCAAGTATGTATTCAACAGCAAGCTCTCAAGTAATTACTCTACAGAGGATACACAAGGTCCAGATCTTTAGTTCTGTTATCTGTGATGTGAAAACTTTTGATTGTTTAACAAAATACTTCAACACAAATTAGAGAACTATGGAGTTAGTCTTCCTGATTCACAAAGTGGAGTTAGTCTTCCTGATTCACAAAGTTAATTTTGTTTTGTTTTGCTTTGTTGCATTTTTTCCCCAGCCTTGGAATTTTCAATCTACTCGCTGGTGTAGAACATGAGAACATTATGTACTCTCATCCTGTGTAATAATCTTCAGATGTAGTTGATCACATGGTCATACTACTTTGAATACGTGACACTAACCTTCAATAAATGTCATCTCATGTAAGTTTAGACTGTAAGAGTTTGATCTATATGCCTGATCTAGCCACAGCAATCTGCATTTCTATTCAGTCAAAACCCAGGATCTCTTCAGCGGGACAGTCATCTCTTTCTATGACAACCATTTAAGGTAGGTCTGATGAACAGCCCTCTGAAATGCTTACATTCACCTGCTAACTAACATTGAAGGTAGGTGCTACCACTAATATAGACATCTGTTTTGAATGAGGAGGCACTGGTCTGTTATGATCCCAGTAAGAAAGGCACTCAGTCTCTGTGAGGTATCATTTAAAATACTATTTATTAGATTGTATACTATAATGAAAGAGAGGATAATACAGTCAGTCACTGAGAGGGTAGCTGCTCCAGAGCCAACCTGACCTGCAGTGGAGCAGCAGATCTTGGCACACAGGCAGTTTTCCTAAGGTATGCAAATGCCAGGGCAGTGGAGAGACCTGATAGGAATCGGAAGCTCTCACAGGAGATGCTGACGAAGCCTTGGCATTGCTAGATCAACTGCAATCACCCCTACACCTATAAAAAGCAGCCTGGGCAGTGACCAGAAGCACTGCAAACAGGGTGGGCAAACAGAAGGTAGTGCGGCAGTTTGTGTGGAAGGGCACGCAAGAATGGTGCAGTCACCCTACCAGCTCAAGATGTTTCTGCTGGGATGGTGGGAACTTACCTCAGAGCTAAAACCATTGTTTCTACAGAGAAAGCTTCTCTGATGCCTAACACTTCCACCTAGACAGAACTGGTAAGAAAGGAAGCTTCAGTACAGATGGTAGGTTCTCACCCCCCAGCCAACACCTATTTATATACCTAGCATGACATCTGTGGTACAGAATATTCCATCTGACATTCTATTTTTCTGTCTATGCTCCGTCTCAGCTTCTATGGGAAGCTGAAAAAAGTCCTTAACTAGTATAAACATCACTTAGCAATAACTAAAAAAATATGTATTATTGACATTCCTTTAATAAAAAAGTGTGAAAACACACTAGAAATAAAATGAACTCTATCTCAACTCAAACAAGGACAATGGGCCTGAAGGCCATGCAGTACCTGTAGAACAGGTTATCCTCCCCCTCTACTCTGCCCTGGTGAAGCCCCATCTGGAGTACTGTGTCCAGTTCTGGGCTTCCCAGTTCAAGAAGGACAGGCAACTGCTGGAAAGGGTACAGCAGAGGGCTACCAAGATGATTAGGGGCCTGGAGCATCTCTCTTACAAGGAGTCTGAGGAACTTGGGTCTTTTTAGTCTGGAGAAGAGAAGACTTAGGGGGGATCAGATAAATGCCTATAAATTCTTAAAGGGTGGGTGTCAAGAGGATGGGGCCGGTCTTTTGTCAGTGGTGCCCAGTGACAGGACAAGAGGAAATGGGCACAAATTTGAATATAAGAAGTTT
>KZ505855.1:552945-564722 GCA_002844005.1 Limosa lapponica baueri
CTTGTATTACTGCAACAGGCCCTGCTAAAATGTTTGTCCCCACATTTCTTGCAAGCCCCCTGTAGGTACTGAGGTCTCCCTGGAACCTTCTCTTCTCCAGACTGAACAACCCCAACTCTTTCAGCCTGTCCTCATAGGAGGGGTGTTCCATCCCTCTAATTATTTTTGTGGCCCTCCTCCAGACCCACTCCAACAGGTCCATGTCTTTCCTGTGCTGAGGGCTACACAGCTGGACACAGTACTCCAAGTGGGGCCTCACCAGAGCAGAGTAGAGCGGGCAGTCACCTTTCTTGACCTGCTGGCCACACTTCTTTTGATGCAGCCCAGGATATTTGCCTTTTGAGCTGCAAGTGCACATTGCTGGTGTCCAGCTTTTCATACAGTTTATTTATGTGGAAGAAGAAATGACAGAGATAGTCAGGACATAGATATGTGTACTAGCATTTGGTAGACTCGCATTGGAATGAATTCACTCCTATGCTGTACCTGAGAAAAAAACCTGTAAATTGTAAAAGGTTAATATGGTTAAAGGGTAAGTATAACAAATCTAACTAAAGAAACAAAAGCTTTATCCTTATCACTGAGCAGGGTCAATTTAGTTGTTGCTCAGGAGCAACTCTTATTAATGCAGAATTTTGGCTTCTGTCTTGTTAACTTCTTTCTACCTTTTACTGTTAGATACTAAATCTTGCACATGAAGCACCAACATTATCCAAAATATTTTTGAGAAAATGCTGCTGTCAAGTTTCTCCTATTTTCATATCACAACATAACTTACAATGCTGTCAGTTAATTTCACTGCATAATTTCAGAACAGAGCTTCTCAACATATAGGTGACAATCCTTAGAAAAAGGTGCCTGCATTTAGGGACCCAAATAAGTCTTAGCTTTAAAAGTGCTGGGATACTCCCACAGCTTATAGTAGGAGCAATAGTGAATTAAACATGCCTAAATTCTGTGTTAAGAGAATTTTATTTCTAATAGGAGATAGCTACCAGTTGATTAAAGCCTGAAGCAAGAAGGCTTAGTTGGTTTGGGTGAGGTTTTTTTTGTATGTTACATAACTGTGGAGTTAATTATATGTAAAATATTATCTATTATAAAAATCTAGTCCTTTGAGTTCTGATAGATTTTGGCATCTTTAGCATCACAGTAATAAACTGGAAGAAGCACTTGTCAAAAGAATGAAACATGAAGAATCAAAAAACATCTGTGTTAGAGTGCCTGTACACAATGCTAGAAGGATGAGAAACAAGCAAAGAGAACTGAAAAAAAAATATTATGCTAAATGATGGTCGTTGGGATCTTGTGGGCATAATTGAAACCTGTTGAGAAGATTCTTGTAACTGGGATGTCAATAGAGATTAGTACAATCTATATAAAAGAAAGGTGGAAAGGTATAGTTATGGAGCAAATAAAAAATATTTACAATCTCAGTAAGCTATAGATTAGTAGCGATAAGTGCCAGTGTAAATTTTTATGAAATTGGATACAAAGGCTGGAAGGAAAAAGAAATGACAGTGTGTGATCGATATAGATGTTAAGGTTGGGAAGAAAAAGAATACAAGGTCAGTTCAAACAAACTTTTACATGCTCAGAAAACCAGGATATTTTTGATACTTAGAAACAAATGCATATTTGCTGGACAATAAATATGGAAAACCATTACACATGAAAGAAACTGTAATACGTTGCGTTTTTTTAAAATAAAATAAAAATTAAATTAATCTTGCATCTACTTTTAGAAAGAAACTGAATTTAATGTGTGCCTATCATCCAAGCTTCAGAAACATCACACCAAAAGTTAAAATTAATGGTATCATTCAGAATTCAAGTTTTAATTAAGGCATATAAAATACAAAGCCTGGAAATAATATTAAAATCCACCATAGTGGAATATGATATAGTTAAAATATAGGAAAAAACATATGTTTTCAAAGAAGAATATAAGGAACAGGGGTTGGTTAATGTGATTTCAAAAAATGGATTCTCATTTATTTTTATTAAGCAGAAAAATAGGTATTTTGGAAACCACAAAAAAGATTTCAGCATATCATCTGAGGTTTTTTGTTTCTTTATTTTCTTTATGGGTTTTTTCATTTTTTTTTTTAGATTAAATGTTTGCTACACATCTGAATTTTAAATATAAAGAAAACACAATGAAGATTTTATTTAGCTTTTGTACAATCTACCTTCTCTGAATCAGTTTCTTTGACAAAGGATGTACCTTGGGGAAAAAAAAAAGTAATTTCAACCGTGTTTTAAAAATTCCACAGCAGATCTTGACAAGTTATTCTGATAATTACATACCATATAATGCTTAAATACTATCCCTAGCCACTGCTTTCTAAGATAGAATTCTTTATTATACAAGTACAGTTTGCCTTCTTCATTTAGAAATATTGAAATTTCCATTTGTTTCCTTGTGAACAATTTATGAAAAGGTCCAAAATCATTAAAATTATGGATTTAGTCCCTGAATTGTGATCTGTTTTTCCTTTATTACTTCACAAAGCCTAAATATGAGTATATATTCTACAGGAACAATTTTGTATTTCCTTCAAATTAAATGTTGAAATGCAGTGGAAATCTTGTTAATTTTGACCATTCATATAAGTGCAATTATTTTACTCTTCAAAATGAAGTGCATTTGATGATGCAAAGAATGAGAAAATTTGCAGTTCTTCTGGCTAAACTTATTTCCTTACATGAGCCAGTTAATATTAACAACAATAACAACAAAGGAAGCAAAATATATTTATTTGTTCATCTGTCCTTTTCCTATAAGCTGTTTTCAGTTTTTTTTCTGATGACTCATGTTTTTCAAACTGGATGGAAGACACTGGACTTTTGGTGAACTTAAAGTTTTTTCAGTAGGAAGGTGATACATAGCTTAAACCACAGTAAAAAAAACCAAAACATGTCCTTTGATGTAAGATTAAATATTTTTCCCCATAGTCTTCCATCAGAAAAAAAGTGAATTTTATACTTACTATATGCTCTGTCTTTATGCAGGCTCATGTCTGCTGTCATATTCTGAACAATTGTCAGTCTAGAATATATGGTCATAAACACCATAACTTTGCTGAAGTAATTTAGATAAGACAGCCAAGAGTGTCCCATGGAAATAGATTCTGATTGAAACTGAAAAGCAATAAGAAATTATTAGCTATTTCAGTAGACACAGCAAACAGGATATTATTTTAGAAGTAAAAAGGTCTAAATTCAAAGCTATTAAAGACAATAAATAATCCAGGTATGCTAACATTGTCTGTAAAAAACTTTCAGGTAAAGAAACCCCCATTTCTTTAAAATGGAAACTTTTTTTTTCCCCACAGGACATTTGGAAACAAAATGATGTAGCAATTTCCTTACAACTTTGTCCTTATTTAGAATTACACAAATTCAATCATTTCCATGTATGAAATAATAAGCTACTTTGGAATGCTTTTGAATATTATTTCAGTTGTAGTATGTTTTTGATAATATAGTTCAACTAAGTATGTTTACTAACCAAGAAATTAAAAATAATCTTAGAGTGGTCTAAAGAAAATCAGCTGTATTTACTTGACAATACTTATTTTGTAAGAAGAACATAAAATAAAACATAAAAAATTCTGGGTTACCTTTTGAGAGGAATCCCTAAGAAGAGAATGATTGAAATGTCAGTGAAATATTTTGGTAACATTTATTTAAAGGCAAATTATTTATTTAAGAACTGGTATATATGAAGCATTTATATTTTATAATAGTGAGTATAAAAAAGATTTATTCTCACTGTAAAGACAAGTGACTTCTGAATTGAATTAAGAGTCAAAAGAGGAAGCTTGAAACAATTCACTGTACCTATTTCAAACCAGCTTACCAATTGCTAATCGGAAAAACACAGACCTTGAGAAGATCCAGTGGAATACTTTTAAACAGACAGACATTTGTAAATGTGGATTTTAATGATAACAGGATTGGGGGTTTTTTAATAAGTCATGCAGCTATGGGACATGGTCCATTATGTCCCGTAGTTAAATTTCACTGACTGCCCCAGCAAGACTCCCTTTGTAATATCAGGTCTTTTAAATTGCCATAATTATTTGACAGCCTCTGGAAGATGAAATCTATGCATAGATCTGAAAAATTACTGAAGTTGATACATCCCAGTTTATTGCCACAGGCTTGAATTTCAAAAATGATATTTTCACTGGAATTCGTTTCTCATTTGGTCTGCTACAATAAAAGAATCAGATTTCTTTTCCTCAATGTATGAAAATAAACCCTTCACCATGTAGAATCTGTATATTAGACCATGACCATGGCATATAATTAGGCCTCTTTTTTTTGAGTTATGTGAAGTTTGATAGTGTTTGATTATCAATTGAATTGTTCACTGCTTATAGAATTAACAGAACTTCTGATACTAAAAAAAAAAAAGAAGTCTAGAGAGGCTGCTATTTGGTTGATTTTACTGCTATTGGAGTATTTGAGTGACAAGTGAAACTTTCCTACCCACTGAATAATAGAATCATTTCTACGGACATAAAATGTTTTCTTAAGTATACTGCAACCAGGGGAAAAATGTCAAACAGTATTTGTCATCCATCATATGAATTATTAAATCCTATCTCCCTCACTGCAAACAGATGGCAGGCAGCCATTCTAAATATCAGGAGTCTCTAAAATGGCAGGTGAGAATTGCTCTAGTAGAGGAAAATAATGATTCAAAAAGGCCTGTTTTTAAAGGAAATTATTGGCAGAAATATTAACAAAGTAACTGATGAGTTACTGAATCAGTAAAATGGAAGCATATTATAAAGATTTAGGGGGGGAAAGGGGAGCATTTTATGGGCTGTGGTAGCTAAAGACAGAAAAAGGGCAAAAGCACAGAACTGAGTGCAGAGCCTATAAAGTCTGTAATTTTAAGACTACTTGGTACCTTTAGCCTATAAGAGAATCACCCTTGGCAATGCCTATAGTGACAAGTAATTTGGCTTAATAGAAACAGACCAGAAGGTTCAAATGATTTCTTCTAAGGTCCTTACATCCACACAATTTTTAATTTAGTGTTTTTACATCAAACTATACATAGTCTGATTGGTGGGACTGAACATTCCTCAAACACTTCACCAAAGATGTTCAAAAGTCCATTGATTCAAAGGTCCTTCTTCTCCATTAGGGTGAAGAGCACGTTTTGTATGTATTCGGAGAAGAGCTTGCAGTTCCATTTCCTCCAAAAGGAATCTAATTCATAGCGTTCCCATGAATCAAACATAGTACATGCAGACAATTCGTGGATTTATTACAAAGCTGGGCCAAAATATTCAGACATATCCCTGGGCTTCTTCTAAAATCAGTGGTAAAATGAATCAAAAAACAGTGATGAAAGATAATCTATATCTTTCCTTGGATGGCCCTATTTCATTGTGTTATCTCCAGAGGGACTGCACAGTGACATCGTACCCTTCCTCCCTTACTACTTCTAGCATCTCTTTTCTGTCTCATCTCTTTCGTGACGAAATTTCAGCTGTAGATGATAGTGATTAAATATCCATCTACAATGTTCTGCTATGGTTTATGATGTCATTAGAACTCCTCAGCGGACTTGATTGATTACTTAGCATTGCTAACCACTTTTTGAGGGTGATACCTCTGAAAATAAATTATATTTATTTCAAATGCTGCGACATGATAGAGACTTACGTTCCATGTTATGAGTTTTAATACATGCAATATCATGCTTTCTCATTATTCTGTGAATTATTTTAGTTCATATTTCTTTTCTGTTAAAGAATACATTGCAATAACTCAACAAACCCTGAGCTACAGACTATTCCTGAAATCAGTGAGATTTAAAAAATTGACATTCTTTGTGCTGCTGATTAATAAAGATAACTTTAAGTTAAACTTAAGTACTGTCTTAGGGTCTTGCAAAATGATTCCATTAAATAAATTTGACATACGTGAATTTAGAATCTGTCAATACAAGTATTAGGTATAATGTGTTACACAGCTTGGCAAGTTAGTTTTAGGATGCAAAATAAAAAAAAATTTATTTAGTTTCAAAAATGTTCTGTTAAGTTCCACTTTTGTTAGTAAATTTATTTCATATAGCTGAAGTACTTGAAGTGTGAAAAGCGATGATCAGGAATGTAAGTATTAGGGTTATGTTGAATGAGTATATAAAGATTGAATTTCTGCCTCTTCTAGTTAATTATTCCTGTTCTTATAAAACAGGTGGCATACTTGGAAATACTTGTTGCTTGTGGTTTTATGTTTTTAGACTTTTATTCCAACTTCTTACATCCTCATTTTTACATTGTAAAACATATATTAATGAAGTCTCTGTCAAGGCCTAGAGTGCCAAGAGTCCTTTTGTTGTGGGCTCACTGTGGATGGCAGCTCAGCACACACAAGCAAAAAAAAGTAAGGAATTCATTCACCACTTCCCATTGGCAGGCAGGTGTTCAGCCATCTCCAGGAAAGCAGGTTTCCATCAACCATCATGCATAACGGTTACCTAGGAAGACAAGTATTATAATTCCGAATATCCCCTCTTCCTCCTTCTTCCCCCAGCTTTTATTGCTGAGCATGACATCGTATGGTAATAGATATCCCTTTGGTCATTTGGGGTCAGCTGTCCCAGCTGTGTCCCCTCTCAGCTTCTTGTGGACCCCCAGTCTACTCGCTGGTGGGGCAGTCTGAGGAGCAGAAAAGAGAAGAGGGATGATGCCTTTGATCCCTCAGCTTTTATACTGAACATGCGGCAGATGAGGTGGAGTACCCTGTTGGTCAGTTTTGGATCACCTGTCCTGCCCATACGTGTGACCCCTCTACGCTTTTCTGCTTCCAACCCTCCAATGGGGAAAATAACATTAACTAACCTTGGTTGTTATTGCAATAAGTATAAGCAAGAGCCTCTCTGCATACCGTTCCTTGGCATAGATGAGAAATAATCAGGTCTTAACACTCTGAGAGAGAGCAGTGCCTGCACCATATGCTGTTAATTTCAGAGAATTCAGTTAGTTAGAAGAGGCTTAGTTGCAAAGTAAAATTACTGAACAGAAAATTGGTTCTCTTTTACCTGAAACCAGGACAATTAAGAACAGTAAATCTCCAGGATAATTAACATTTGTTTGAAAGATAATAGAGGAACTCAAAAAATACATTGCTGTTACAAATTAATAGATTTGTGGACATTAAAGAAACATATAGAAAAGTGACTCAGGTATCTAAGTTGAACAGTCCTGTGGTATGTCCTGGACAGGTGCCCAGTGCAGACGAATGTGAGACTAGAGTCCTGGGTCAATACTGTAATATAGACCAAGTGCTTAATATAAATGCATCCGTGTACAAAAGGACCTAAGTATTAGTGTCAGGAGAATTGAAATTAAGATATTTAACATAGAAAGATAAATTACTTTGAAATAAGAGAGGATAAGCAGGTAATAGATTTTTTTTTTCCTTTTTTATTCCACTTAATTAGTTGCAGAGTATCACTTTAAAATGTCTGGCATCAAATTTAGAATTTATGGATAAAATTTAGGCAGGATATATTTTTGCTAATGAGGATGTGGTCCCAAACTAAAATAAATTACTTGCTCAGTTTTGAATAAGATTAATGAGAATAAATATACAAACTCTTGCTATTAAGATGACTAAATGGAAGTATATATCACCCTGTTTACTGCAGTCATATTAACGAATCAGCCAATCTCCATCCTATAGTTCTGAAATTTCAAATCCAATACCAGGTATTTTGAGGAGACCTATGTAGTATATAATTTAACAATGATATACAATTGAAAAATCATTATTTAACACATGTAAGAAGAGAAAAGAATGGTTAGGGTCAGGTCTGTCCATGTGACCGTCACCAATAGGCACTAGAAGAAATTAAGCAGAAAAGGGGAGCAAGTGGAAAGAGAGGCACAGTGCAGCTTTGAGTGCATTAAAAAATGATTATGCTACATGAAACCAATATGTTTTATAACCGTTTTTGGGAAATACGAAAAATAGACAAGATCTCTTCTATTTAAAATTAAGATTTTTATTCAATGTTACATGGGAAATTTGTTAAGGTGGAAGCATTTTAATACAGTGCAAGTAAAGTAACTAAAGAGCGTATGACAAAAAGTGACTTCTAGTCATCAGGGAATCAAACAGTGGAATTTCCCAAGAAATAATGTGGGCTAATTTAATATCTTTATTAATGATCTTATGATAAAAGTAACTTTATTTCCTGAAAACACTATATGAGACATCATTGACATAAAATAAGACTATGATGTTGTTAATTATGACATCGAATGAATAATAAATTGAAAGGCAATAACAAAAAATGCACTGTCCTGGAAGAAAGACTGAAGATTTCTGCTACGAGCAGGGGTCTAATCATCTGGAAATGACTCATAAAACAACAGCTGATTGTTGATATCAGTACACAGTAAAGTTGTAACACACATGAGATCAGATGTATTCTGCAAATTTATGAAGACAGGCACATGTAATTGTAATTCCTATTGATCTTAAGAATTGTGTTCGCAATACTTTTATGGTAATCCTCATTTAGAAAAACTAATTTAACTTGCTACAAATAAATAAAAAATACCAAATAATATATACTACTTCTACAATTTAGTATGGGAAAAGACTGAGATAGACTGGGAAAGTATGGGAAAACATATAGAAGCAGACTAAAAGAGATTGAGTGCCCAAAATAAAGGCCGAGGGAGGATGTGATTACCATTATAAATGCACCCATAGAGTACACCACTAAACAGAGCTATTTCAACCAGAGGCACAAATTAGTATAAACTATTGAAAAATAAAGTAATACTGGAATTTGGAAGATAGTCTCTAAATAACATAGAGAACAGTAAGAACAAATATCTACTTGCATTAGTGGAGCAAAAAATACATTTAGTGTTATAGAGTTCAATCAGTTCATTTAAAGACTATATGATGGCCCTTGAATCTCATAGAATGTAAGTGCAGTGATGCACACTGAGATAAAAAGTTTGAATTAATCACATTTTTTATGGATGATATGAGCTTTTAAAAATGTTATGAGTTTTCCATAAAATAGTCTGAAAACCCACATTTTGTGCTAGCTATTTGTAGAAAATAAGCTGGACAGGAACAAGAACAAGAAAGCTCTGGGGTCAAGATTTAGACAAGCAGCTCACTTACCAATTACTGTAGTGGGCAAAACAGATACACCATGGGGGGAAATTAACATTATTTATTGCCAATTAAAATAAATATTTAATTACTGATTTGGGTGGTGCAAAAAAAAAAAAAACAAGAAAAAAGAAACATTTATGACTTTCCTCCCTTTCTGCATTTAAAGCATAGATTTGATATGTAAAGCATAAGACTCAAATTCACTCCAAGCACCTGTCCTCTGCACCCTGTTATTGTCATGGATTACACTCAGTCCCTTTGGTGAGTGAACAGATGACACTGGTGTGGTGGGTGGGAGTTGCAGTCAGGATATAGCAGCTCCTCTCGGCTGCTCCTTCCTTCCCATTCTTTTCCTGTGCTCCAGAATGTGTTGTCTGTAGGATTTACCCTCCTCAAGTATGGGCTCATCCCTACCCTGCAGTCCTTTTGTAAGGTATGTCTGCCTTGCCATGCAGCACCTCCTGCTCCTCTGACCTTGGTGTTCCCTCTGTTGTTTCACATTTTTTTCCTTCTCTCTTCCTCTCTATCCAGTATTTTCTGCCCTTTCTTAAATATCTTTTCACAGAGGCACCACCAAGTTCACTGATGGGCTCAGCTTTTGCCTGTGATGAAGCCGTTGCAGAACCTGCTAGAACCAGAAGTGGCTGGCAAAGGACAACACCTGGCCTCTTCCTGAAGAGGCCATCCCTGCTACCCCTAGCTACCAAAGCCCTGCCTTGTACACTCAATACACCATCCAACCTGATAACCTACCATGAAATGACTCCTTTGGTAGATGAGGGTAGAGCAGTGGATACTGTCCACCTTGACTTCAGTAAGGCTTTTGACACAGTCTTTCATAAGATCTTCATGGAGAAGCTGATGAAATAGGGGATAGAAGATCAGACAGTGGGGTGGACTGAAAACTGGCTGAATGGCTGGGCCCAGAGCGTGGTGATCAGTAGCAGGAAGCCTGGTTGGAGGCAAGTAACAAGTTGTGTGCAGATGCACCCACCCTGACAAAACAAGCTAACAAAGACCCAACCAAAGCCTGTGAAAACTTTCCACCACAGCTCTTGTCACACCCACACAGTGATGGGCAGCATGTATGCATTTCAACTGATAGGTGAGAAAGGTGTGGGTCTCAGCCAGTAAGATCTGGCATGATCATATAGGACCACAGATCAGATTCAATCAGGGTATAAACAGGGGCCCTCAGGAGAGACATTTTACCTCTCAGAAGCAGTGGGTCTGCAGTCGGGGACTCTCCCTGTGGACTAGGACACTGCCTACCATTCATCTCCTGTACAGATTGAGAGCCCTTGTCTTATAGATGAGTGACTGTGCACATTTTGAATCATTATTTCCAAAGCTTCAGAATTCTTGAGTCATGCAATATTAATTTCCTTGTATATTCTGAACCTGTGGTTTACTAACGTTGCCAGAGTGTTAAACGATTTCGATATACCTCCTTGGAAGTGTTCAAGACCAGGCTGGATGGGACTTTGAGCAACTTGGTGTAGTGGGAGGTGTCCCTGCCCGTGGCAGGGGGGTGGAAACTAGATGATCTTTAAGGTCCCTTCCAACCTAAACCATGCTATGACTGATTTCCAGCTGGTTCTTTGCTAAAGAATTTTGGTTAGAAAAACATTTATGTTAATTTATCAACTATGTAAATTGACTTTGTAAGCCTTTACAACAGAAGTGGTGGACACCAAGGGTCAATACTAGGTCCAATCCTCTTCTAAATCTTCATTAATGAGCTGGATGACGGGGCAAAATGCACCCTCAGCAAGTTTGCAGATGACACAAAACTGGAGATGGGTGCCTGATACACAAGAGGCACCTTAGCAGGCTGAAGAAATAAGCTGAAAGGAACCTTATGAAGTTCAACATGGGGAAGTGAAAGGTCATGCACCCAGGAGAGAACAGCCCCATGCACAACTATATCCTGGGAAGCAACTGGCTAGAAAGCAGATTTGCAATAAAGGCCTTTAGAGACCTGGTGGACAGCAAGCTAAACAGGAGCCAGCACTGTGCCCTTGCCACAAAGAAGGCCAATGATATCCTGGGCTGTATTAGACAAAGTATTGCCAACAGGTAGAGGGAGTTGATCCTTCCCCTCTACTCAGCACAGCTGAGGCCACACCTGGACTGCTGTGTCTAGCTTTGTGCTCTGCAGTACAAGAGAGACATGAACATACTACAGAGAGTCCACAAGGATGATGAAGGGACTGGAGCGCCTCTCCTATCAGGAGCGGCTGAGAGGTCTGGCACTGTTGAACATGGAGAAAGAGAAGGCTCAGGAGAATCTCATCAATATATATAAATAGCAGAAGGGAAGGTGCAAAGAGGACAGACAGGCTCTTTTCAGTGATGCCCAGTGACAGGACCAGAGGCAATGGGCACAAACTGAAACACAGGGGTTTCCTTCTGAACATCAGGAAACATTTTTTTTTACTGTGGGGATGACCAAGAACTGGCACAGGTTGCCCAGAGAGGTTGTGGTGTCTCCATTCTCAGAGATAT
The DNA here is from genome assembly GCA_002844005.1 of Limosa lapponica baueri. Lineage (NCBI taxonomy): Eukaryota > Metazoa > Chordata > Aves > Charadriiformes > Scolopacidae > Limosa > Limosa lapponica. The sequence continues at coordinate 564,628 of KZ505855.1, forward strand.
TCAAAGGCCATTTGGACATAGTCCTGGCAGCCTGCTCTATGTGGTTCTGTTTGAGCAGAAGGGTTTGACAGGATAAGCCCCAGATATCCCTTCGA
>KZ505855.1:564732-586726 GCA_002844005.1 Limosa lapponica baueri
TTTTTTACTGTGGGGATGACCAAGAACTGGCACAGGTTGCCCAGAGAGGTTGTGGTGTCTCCATTCTCAGAGATATTCAAAGGCCATTTAGACATGGTCCTCGGCACTGGGGTCTAGGTGTCCCTGCTTGTGCAAAGTTGGACCAGATGACCTCTAGAGGTCCCATCCAACATCAACTATTTTGTGATTCTGTTATCAAGTGTGTTTAAGAGATGGAAAAGTAGGCCAAGATTCATATTCAGGCTTAATGACTGGGGCAAAACTGTTTCCCAGTGGTTGGAGTCTTCTAAGATGAAACACTTTATCTATTTAATATTTGTAATAGGAAGGGTTTAGGTGTTAGGGTTTAATTAACACATAAGTTGGCGTGACATAAATGAAAACTGGCATGTGAAGTAGGTGATCTTTTTGGATACTACATAGGAGGCTATACAGTCACTTGTTGATCTTCAGGTTTCTTACACAACCATGTGACAGATGAAAAAGGTAACAGTTTTACCAATGGGAATAAGAATTCAGGATTACATGACTGTTTCCATTCCATTCTTTTGCTAACTTTTTCCATGGTCATGTCAGAATCCCTGGACTGTGTTTGAGAAAGAGCCCCCCCCTTTTTTTTTATGCAATAGCATATAACTAGAAACAGAGCTAAAAAATATTTGTGTACAGGGTTCATGAACTACTGGTCACAGCAAATGACCTTGGAATCTGAAAACATTATCCAGCTGAGCAAGCAATATTGGATTTGTGTCAGGAGTGTAAAATATTTAAAGACAAATAATAGAGGATCGCAGGCAATTCCAGTATAGTGTGTGTAGACAGTTTGGCAGCTCTTAGATTTACAGCACCACGGTTCTATCTGTGTGGGCATAAACCAGTCAAGTTGTTCTGCAGTAGGTGTCATAATCTTTTTACAGGGCATTTAAAAAAGAATATGCAACAAGGACACATTTTCCCTAAGGAAAGCCATAAATAAGAACAAAACAGTTTCTTGAAGAAAGAGTAAAGGGCATTTAGCCTGTCAAAATGCATTCCCTTCTCTGCATTTCATTTTCTTCATTGTGCTATATAATCACTGTTTGTTGAATGATTCCAGTGTTTTTCCTTGAATACCCTTGCCTAATAGGCCATTAGATATATTTATTGCTCTTCAGAAGCCAAATTGCTTCTCAAAGTCTGCATAATACGAGTTTGTTTTGACTTCTGTGTATGCTAGTTTACAGTGTTACCAGTCAGGTAGGTTCAAAACTGTTTCATTTTTTTCTGCTGTTTAAATTATGTAGTCATTAAACTGATGTTTATTTTCATACTCACATGTGAACAAAACTAACCAAGCAACCAAAAAGATACAGACACAGTATAAATGGTAAGTTTAAACACTGAAAAAGAGAACAGTGCAAACCTAATGTGTTAGAAGAACTCAGGTCACACAAGTTGGGCCTAATTTCCCATTGGCCAACTGCACACTGAATGGATAACCCAAAATAAACAAGTTCTGAAGTACTTATCTGTATTACAGTTGCATACAGGTAACATTGATAGTAAAAGAGAGTCGAGCAATGATATTGAAGCCATAACTTCCTGTACTGTGGAAGACAAAGAAAGAGGCTATTTGAGATTAACGTCTTGTCTTTTCACTGAGGTTCCATCATGTCAGGATTGAAGTAATGCACAGAAAAAGGAACCATCTTATTAATTTAGTTAAAATAACCTAAAACATTATTCAGTCAGTCAGAAAAACTTTAAAGAATTTTTTTAAAGACCTTCGTGCAGTTGTTTCCTTGTATCTAAATCTTTTCTTATAATAACATTTTTTCAGTCATGTTACTCAGTCTCTCAGTTAGGAAAAAAGTGTGCATTTCAGCCTTTCTACCAGAATTTCCTTGCATGTCTTTTAGAATCCAACCAGGCACCTTGGGTGGCTAACTTAACTCATTCATTCCTTACATGTCTTGTCTCTTTCTTAGATAAAGGCTTTGGGGACTTACTGAACTTACGCTCCTTCCAGATCTGTGAGAGTAAAACCTTACTATTCTCCTTGGAGAAAAATGGGAGACATCAACCAGCAAATAGACCCTAGTGCTGTTTTCTTTTTTGTTTGTTGTTTGCTCTTCATCCCTTCTACTTCCTTGGATTTAACTCAGGTAGGTTAAAATTTAATACATAAACCAACTATGAGATAATTATGGAAATCACTGCATGGATTCTTGGTTATTCATTGGGGTACTATTAAAGTACTACTACTAACGGCATCAATAGACTAATAGTCCTCAGAAAAAAAGATTGCTCAGTTCCTCTTCCAAAGACAGTTATCCTCCATGTGATTTTTAACCAGCCTGTCTGATTTTACTGCACTCTTTCTGAATGAAGGTAGGGCACATATGTAAAGAGATATTGGCTGGAATAGCTAGCTGCCATTTGTCTGGAGTGCCTATTTCTTTCTTTTTATTATTTATTTGTTTCTCATTCTAGCATCACTTATTTTTTCAAATTAAGTGGCCTAAACATATACTGTATACAAATTGTTTGAAGATTAATGATAAAAGCCAGGTGTACCCCTTTTCAACTGAGTGAGGTCAACTCAGAGGTCCTTTTCAACTCAGAGGTCCTGTTCTTTTATTTAACACTTCCTTTCTCACACTAGAAAGCTTGTATTATTCTTTTCAGTGGAAGGAGGGGAAACAAATTGTAGCCTCACGTGAGAATTTCTTGACTGGTGGAAGACGAAAGGTTAGCTACAGTGAGACTTAAATCTCCCACTTCTTGAATGACTTCTACAACCTTTTTTTAGCTCTTAGTGGAGATAATTTCTCAAACGAAGAGATACATCTGCATTCTGCTGTGAAGCTTTTGTATTGTCAGACACTTCTATGAGCACTTTCAAAATGCAAACCAAAATGGACTGGCAAATGGAAATAGAATGTCATCTAGTTTCTGTCATCTAGTTTCTACATTATAATTAGGTTTGCCTGGGAAAAGGAGATTTGCTTACACAGTGACAGGTTTAGGAATAAGCAGATGCTTAAAAGGCTTTTCCAGTCACATGAGGTATTTAGATTCTGGATCATGACTTTTTCAAGACAAAGTTCAAATATCTACTATCTGCTTTCTGTTTTATATCTGACCCACATCTTTTGGGTAGTTTATGCCCCCTTCTTTCTGGTGTGTGCAAAGCCACAATGTATCTGGATGTTTCAAAGCAGTTACAGGTCTCAATTACAGTTTCTCATAAGATTTCTTCACTTAATACCAAAAAAGAGAATGTATACTCTTTAGACCCAGAATCCAAAAATTATACCACATAATCAACAAGCAGACATTGGCACTAGGCTTCTGTACAAAATATGGAAATCTAATATAATATTCTACCCATCTCTCCACTTTTTTTTGGTGTTTTATGCAGATAGAAAAAGAAATGTATACCTGGGTGTTTGTTGGTTTTTTCCTTTTTTCCTTTTTAGTTTTTTTTTTTTTTAATGACAATTTCAGGGTAAGGGTAGACCCCATTTTTATGAATGGAATTGAAAAAACACAGGCACAGAAAAGTTTCTGAGAATGTATCAGACTTGGCTATTGTATAGCACTAAATAAAGGTGAAGTTAAGAGTAAATGAGCAAAAAACAGCCTGCACAGTGTCACAGAGGTCCAACTGAGTATGCACCAGGCAATTTGTCTTGTTATTACTCACACTTGATCTACAAATGTGAGCACTCTTGATGATTCAGCAGCCCTTAATATAAGTCCTGTATATTGTGTCTCTCCAAAGGGAACTGCACAATCAATGGAAAAGAAAAATGGCAAAGGACCAGGTCATTTGACTGTTAAACAGAAGCAAATGCTTTGCACACTTAGACCCTTGCTGCAGAAGAACTATTCCATCTGCAGTGGAGAACAATAGAGAATTCACCACCAAACAAGATTGTGCTCACTCAGTGTTGGGATATACATAGAAATTAATGTCTCGTAATCTTTTATCTCTGGTTTCAGAGAAGAATTCCAGTTTTCTGGAGGGTTATCAAGAAAATACTTTTCATCCCTGTGTCCAAACCAAAGAACATGAGTACAAGATGATAACTGAGACTCTGGTAATCTCTTCTCAAAATACTTAAAGTGATTTGTTTAAATGGAGTCAAGTCATAAAATCTGAAAGAGGTAATGAGAAGATGATTTCCTATCTCAATATCAGTCTGAAACATCAGACTTAATGCTGATGGAAGTTCCTCAGTTCTCTCTACAAAAAAGTGAGGCAAGTCTGTGAAAACAGGCACCTGAGTTGAATGTCAAGTGCATAAATGCAGTAAAAATGCATTAATTTGTCCTCTAGATTTCCTGTACAATGCTGATTAAAAAATTAAATCGACTTTCTAGATTATTTTACTGAATTGTTAGAAATGGAAAGATTCATGATAATTGAATATCTGTTTACTGGTTTATTTTTCTGTTTGGTGCTAGTGGAGGCAATGGTATGACAAACATATATCAGTATGATGGGAAAATATTGTCTTTCATTATCCATATCAGATAGAGGTATCAAACAAATTAAGCAAATAAAATATGACAGAGTATAAGATTGTCTTATAAATTTTCCAGCACCCCTGTCTGAAATTGAAGCTGAAGGAATCTCACATTTATATTAGCTTTTAGAAACAATTTATTTGCACTGCTTCAGCTTCTTGCAATGCACTATAAAGGAATATGGCAAAATTCAATTTGGAGTGATAACAAAAAAATCCCAACAAAATCTGATCTAACATAACACAACTAATTTATTTTTGCATTTGATGCCAGCTTGCAGGTCAAGTACACAGTGTTTGCAAGAGATGAAGCAAAGCAAATGAGAAAGCACTTCTGTGACGTTCCACATTTCACTGACTCTCCCAATTATCACTAAGCAATTTGATATCCTACAGCTAAAGATCCAAATCCTGCAACCCATTCAAAGTTATATTCATTAAAAAGGTTCATACTACACATGAGATCAAGGTGAAAAGCGGGTATTCAAATGCAAGCTATATCCTTTTCAACTGTGTAGGTTTATCTTTATAGGTTTTTACATATTGATACTATAGGATCTAAACATCTAAAATGCTATTACTGAACATACCCAGAAGTCATTGAGTGTTCAGAAGAGAAAGGGTCACTGAATCAACATTATTAAATTACTCATATATTTAAATTTTTGCCCATATAGCTTTAATTTATAATGTTAAAGACATTGTAAACCAGAGAACTTTAAAATACAAATATAAACATATACAGATAAATATATATAATACTAAGATCCTAAAGTTTCCTTTCCAAAGAGTCTTTCTATTTTCATTCAAAAAACCTGTATTGCCTTTGACATGTAAATAAAACTAATATATGAAAAAATACACATAGGTAATTTGTAAAAGTAACTGGGAATGCAAGATACTCGTCCTGAAAGAATCAATGTGATCCTTTTCAAAAAGGCTGAACATCTCTTCCCCTATGAATAAAATTCCTTGAGGAGGTCTGAGATGAAGCAATTAAAAATTGGGAGGTGCCCAAAATTAAAAATGGCTTGAAAATATTGATTTATAGATTAGAATTATTTTTACTTGATGTCTGTTAATTGCTATTTTTACCAGCTTCTCTGTACTGTCATGAGCAACTATTTAGGCAAATGGATATGCCCTGAAGGAATCTGCAGCCCATGGAGACCCTATGCTGGTGCAGGCTTTTGGCAGGAGCTGCGGTCCATCTAGAGAAGCCCGTTCTGGAGCAGATTTTCTAGCAAGAACTGTGTCCTGTGGGGAACCCATGGTACAGCAGTCTGTTCCTGAAGGACTGCACACCATGGAAAGGACCCATACTGGAGCAGTTCCTGAAGAATTGCAACCTGGGGAAAGGACCGACACTGGAACAGTTTGTGAAAGACTGTCTCCCATGGGTGAGACCTCATGTTGGATCAGGGGAAGAGTGCGAGGAGGAAGGAGTAGCAGAAGCAACGTGTGATGAACTCACCACAACCTCCACTCCTGATCCCCCAATGCCACTTGTGGGGAGGAGAATCTATTAAGAAGGGATGGTGAGGGGAAGGCATTTTTAGCGGTTTTTATGTTTCATTATCCTACTCTGTTATTAACTGGCAATAGATTAAATTTCCCCAAAGTCAAGTCTGGTTTGTCCCTGATGATAGTGAGTTGATCTCCCTCTCCTTATCTTGACACACGAGCTTTTGGTCTTATTTTCTCCCCCTGTTCTGCTGAGGACGGTAAGTGATAGAATGTTTTGGTGGTTAACCTCAATAGGTAGATTAAAATATTTTCCTTCGGGCAGTTAAGCAATATACAGGCAGTATAATCCTCCAGCAGCTTACTATCAACTGCTTATACTTCATTTCCTTTTATACACACTAAACAACTTCATATATCATAACATACATATACTAAATTATATTGTTTATTTCAACCCCCTTCACCCTCTTTCTTTAAACTTCTTGTTCTCATCACATTGTTGTCATGTGCTTATCACCAAAGATTGTCAAAGAACTTTGCTTTAGCTGTGTGTTACTTAATTTGGTACTCAGATAAAATATCAAAAACATTTAATTAAATCACACTTATCTTTTTTCACTTCTCATAACTATAATATTTTTCCTCATCAACAGAATTTTCAGCATTTAACTTATTTAAAAGAGAAGTGCAAGAAACTTCTCTGTTCCTCTATTTAAGTGAATTTGCCAGTTCTTGTGGTCAGCTAAACCTAAGCATATACTCAAGCTGGTCACTGTTACTAATTTATTCTACACTTTCACACTGCAGTTGTTGTAGGGCTTCATACACCAAGGCTGTAGTTCTGCAGGTGGGATTCACCTCACCATTACTCTGAGTGTCTACATGATCAGTGCCTATCTGTGGTTTTGATATCCTAGCTCCCATTATTGGAGGTAGGAATCTAGTCAACATAGTTCTTGATTTCTAGAGAGGTATTCGATAGATCAAATAAGCAGGGTGAAGCTTCATTGACTGTGCTGATTACAACACCAGTGACAATAATGTAAATTCAGACATCTAACGTTATGTTCAGACATCTAGTCTTATGTAGACACCAAATTTAGATGGATTTCTACCATGTCTGTCTATATGAACATTGTTTTGAATTTATTGGCATACTGTGCAGCAATACGGCAACAGAAGCACTTGTATGAACAAGATAAAGGTCAAGATTTAGCTCAACTGAGTTTTAGAAGTTTAAGAATTTTAAGTTTAAGAAGGCGCTCAAGTTAGGAATATAGTTGGCCTATGGATTCTCTAAAGTCAGTACAGATAGTTGACGAACTTGAAAGGAGAAATCCACTTTCCTAGGTTTCCAGACTTTGCTATAGTACTTATGGATATCCTGTGAACCTAGACAGATAAGATAATGTTGCTGCTTCAAACTGTACAGATGTTTTTCCTGTTGCTACCATTGATGGGGTAACACAGTAGTTTTGTAAAAGGGAAACTAAAAAACCCAACTTAGTTATCAAATACAGACATATCTTTGGCATTGGTTTGATTTAGTATTACAACTTCTGCTGCTTATTTTTGCAAAACTTTGGCCAGGAGTGTATTCTGCATTATAATATCAGTGCACTGCTAATGCCAGGAAGGCATGAGGAAAAAAATATGCCATGTCCAAATGCAAACATTCTCACATTATTACATAGGCTTTTGTGACACTGTAGCCCTTATACAGAGTTTGCTACCGCTATAAAGTGATTGGTATTCATAATGCAACCTTACAATATGCTTATCCAACTGTTTGTATCTGTTTTGAGCAATGTCTTCATTAGTAAATCACAGCACTCATCTGTCCTTCAAAGCAGGACTGAAGCAAAACCAATCAATAAGCTACTGGCAGAGACTGTGACTATTCACTATAGTATCTGGAAAGACAAAGTATAAAAGAAAGAAAGGACAAGATGCTTCTTTGTACATATTCTTAGCCTTAATACTACAGCTTTTTATTATAATATCTATACTGGAACCTGGAAGTTTAAAAATCTTATAATGAATTCATAACCTCAATACAAATATATAAAACATGGTATAATCTTTACTTGTACTAAAAAAAAATATTACAATGTCTTTCAAGTATGCTATCATTTAATATTATTGGACATGTAATAGAAGTAAAATCTTTCTTTTAATTAATATTTTGCCTCATTGGTTAGATTGTACCAGATGAACATGAAAGTTGCGGTTTGGAGTCTTCATGTATTCAATTCAGCTACCACTTAGAACGTGATTACACTCCCTCTGGACAGTTTAATAAACATTTTCAGTCACCCAGGATCATGGACTCAGACACAATATTCACTGCATGACTGGCTTTTCCACAGAACATTTTTTTTATCCCTTCCTTGCCAGCATTTCAAAGGATTTCTTATAAAGAATTTGTCAGGTTCTCTATTTTAAAGGGAATTTGTTATAACCAGGACCAGAGGTAATTAGAAGTGGAAATGAAACATTTATTGATTTCACATCAAGATAAGCCACTTATATGTTTAAAAGCAGTGAAGAAAAAAGGTTCTAATTTAAAGAAATCTCCTACAATAACCTCTACGATATGAAGACATTTGATCAATGCTGGAGAACAAAGTGGACTCTGAAGGTTGTTTTGTGGTTTGTTGGTTTTTTTTTCTCAGAAGTGTGTCAATTTTGAACTGCAAAACTTTAAAAAAAACGTATTTTAGAATGTTTTATAGAATAATAAATTAAAATTGGGTCAAATTCCCTTCTTTGCTACGCAGCATCAAAAAATATATTGGGTAGAAAAATGTCAAAACTGAAAAAAACAGGTGTAGATGAGGCAGTTATAGTTGCTTCTATTAAACTGTACTAAACAGAGTAATTTATTTTTATTTTTAAATGAACATTGAATTAACAAGGAAATGCTGCACAACTGTATTGTGACTTGCCTACCATTGCAGAGGCATGTTTCTTCTAGATTTGAACTTATCTGACTGTCATCTTTGTAAGTCTTGCCATAACTTTTATTTAGGTAGTGTTAATAGGTTGGTGGGTAGTGATAGTAGATTAGTAGATAGTATTAGAAGGAAGTTTGAGTCAGGATTTTTTCAGACTTGTTTAAGGTCAAGGAAGATAGAACTGGAGGAATATATTCATTCCAGTGCCTCTTCCGTATTTTGGAAGTTACTCTTGTTTTCTTTTTTTTTTTTTTTTTCTAATCAGATCAGACTAGTTTTATTAGGGAAACTAAAATATAAGGCAAATTCTGAACTCCTGACTATTTAATTGTCCTGGAACACTTCAAAGGAGTTTTGAGTCATAAGGATTACTCTAGATTTTGCTTTGAGGAGCTCCTTGATGCTATGTGAATAACTGACATTTATTTAATACAGTACTTGTCAAATGTCATGTGTAAGCAGCTCCCACATGCACTTGTCTAGTTCAGTTCACTCTCAGTTAAACAAATCTCAAAGTAGCTTCTATCTCACTGACTTTCACTGAAGGAAAAGAACAAATAAAAGAAGCAAACTAGGTGTAGCAGTAGCAAATAGGCTGTTTCCAGACTTTTCATTCACCAGCTTTGCCATCCTCCTTTAATACATTCACTTCCGTTCACGTGACTATGTTTCTTTGGCATAGTCCATATTTTTTCTTAACTTCCTTGCCAAAATCTAAATATTCCCTCACTTGCTTTTTGGTTTCTCCCTTGAATATCTCATGTGATCTTCATTTTTGTAATATTTTGATTCATACTCTTTGTCTGCTATTATGGTCTAAAAGAAGTGTGAAGACACTTGCAAGGATTAGTGGTAGGCTACACTCTGCTACTTGAAACCCTTATCTTTAGATAAATAAATAGTGTTCTGGCCTTAATTGAGCAAGGAATATACTTAAAGTTGACAGTTTTCAAGTTCACAAGCAATTGAGACAGTTATCTTAAAGTAATATATAATACTAATAGTATTATTTAATTCCAAAATTCTGATTTCATTCCTTGAGGGGAAAAAATAATTACCTTTCCTATCCATATTGAGATTATAATTTGGTCCTCAAGAAAATTTGTGCTTGGATTCTGTCTGTGAAATCTCTTCAGTCTATCTTGCACTCCCAAGTAGTAATGATAACTTCGAAATTATAAAGTTTTCCATTGCAAATGCAGGAAGGCTACTGAAAAACAAAATCGAAAAAAGATATTCTAACAGACTAAAACCATTCCAACAGTTAAAATAAAATAAAAATTATAAACAATTAAACAAATTATAAAATACGCAATGAAATAGTGCATGTAACAAAGGAATTATATGATTTTGAGAAATAAAAGTCTTCTGGAATGGTGTACTCCAAATAATCTACTCTGAAAGGATCACAGTTATAATAAAATTGAAACAGTAAAAAAGACTATGTAGAATTGAGACTCACATATAAGTCTCCGAAATTGGATGGGCTAGCATTTGAAGTACTAACTTCATTAATCACAGAATTCTTTAAAGGACACTAGGAAAGGCTCAACAATATGGAACAGTGGAAGACTAAACTAGTGCCCGTGTCAAATTAAATGTCTAACATCTCTGTTAATTGAATATTTAAAATGCAGTATAACTAACTTTTTATTTTCATATCCATATTGAACCAGATACATAAATCTCTTAGCAGCTCAGTTAGTGAAATGTCATCTAGCTTACAGTAATATTGCAATGTGATCATCACAAAATCCTACAGGATACATTTACAAATCTGAATGAGCAAGTGCTATCAATAGCAACACAGGCAGTCAATACAGTCAGTTTAGCATATCTCTACTTGTTATATAGACAAGAACCATTATACACTAACAAATTTGTTCCCACTTTTATGAAAAATTAAGAGATGTTATAACTAGCAAAGCATTAACTTGTTAGCCCTCAAGGTTTTGTTGTATTTCAATGCACTGCCAACAAAGATTAACAAATTATTCTTTAACATTTGTAAATGATTATGCCAATTTTGCCTCTCATTCTCTTGCAAACAAGTTGATGTACTACACAAAAGTCAACTTCCACATCTTAAAACCTAATGAGGCTGCAATTTTATGTCTTCGTCTTGTAGTGAAACAAATGGTACAATTACATTCCAGGGGGATAATACACTCTAGGGGAATACAGATACTCAGCAGACTTGTATGAATGCTTTCCAGGTAACCAGTTCCTCTTTTATTATTACATTTCCATAAAATATAAGATGAAACACTTTTTCAAGAAACTAGTAATGTTTCCATACCAAATACAGACTCTGTTTCATTACAAGTGCTTATATATTGTTATCTTCACTAGGAAACAATCCATCTTTTAAAAATACCTATGCTGAGCTATGACAGTGTTAATTTCTTAGATTTCCTACTTTACCTTAAATTTTAAAGAACTAAACAGCTTGTATTCATACCTAGGAAGTCTTTATTAATCAAACTCTTTGTGTAAGCATATTCATGATAACAAGAAGCTTATGTGTCCTTTAAATGTAACTATTTGTTTGTGGTTTCAGTTTACCAAAATCCAACAAAGGGCCACAAGAATGATGAAGGGACTGGAGCGCCTCTCCTATGAGGAGCAGCTGAGAGGTCTGGCACTGTTGAACATGGAGAAAGAGAAGGCTCAGGAGAATCTCATCAATATATATAAATAGCAGAAGGGAAGGTGCAAAGAGGACAGACAGGCTCTTTTCAGTGATGCCCAGTGACAGGACCAGAGGCAATGGGCACAAACTGAAACACAGGGGTTTCCTTCTGAACATCAGGAAACATTTTTTTTTACTGTGAGGATGACCAAGAACTGGCACAGGTTGCCCAGAGAGGTTGTGGTGTCTCCATTCTCAGAGATATTCAAAGGCCATTTGGACATAGTCCTGGCAGCCTGCTCTATGTGGTTCTGTTTGAGCAGAAGGGTTTGACAGGATAAGCCCCAGATATCCCTTCGAACCCTAACTATTCCGTAATTCCATGAAGTCACTGATATTAAGTTAAATAGGACTACTCTAGACATTAAGTTAGATATAAATAGATGTATTTTGAATACTGGTCTTGCTATTTGAGTAGAAGGCAGTTTCAACTTGAGTTACATCTTTTAATACTTTTTCTTGTACTTGCTCTACGAGGTAAACTAGTTTAAATTTGACTTGGTAGCTGATACAAGAACTTGTTATTCCCTAGACAATATACTTCAGCTATTTCTCCTTTGGAATACACTCTATGTATCCCAAGCTTTGGATGAATCCAGGATCATTCAAAGCAATACATGTACTACATCATGACACCTTCTCATCAGGACTGAAGTCCTGCTAGGTTGCAACTCTGGACAAGTAAAATACATTTTGTGCATGTTAAAATAAATGCCCGACTTCTGCATTCAGTCAGTGAAAAGAATTAGTCATATCTAAAAATCTCCTAAGAGTGACCTTATCCGATTATACCAGTTTATCATGAGATAGTCTAGGAAATACTATAGTATCTTCATCCACTGAAAAGCAGCGTGCCCAGATTTTTCCTTCGGAATGGGTGACTCAGATGACAATGTTCATTGTCTCCTTTTATGTATTTATAGCCTTGTAGCTGTACCTCACATTCTGTAAGAGTGAGACTTTTGCTTCATCTAGCAAGGAATGGTACTCAAAGACACAACACCAGGAGGCAGTTGTGTTCACGCCACATCCCAAGAGTATCCCAGAAATTAAAAAAGAAAAGAAAAAAAAAAAAAAAAAAAAAAAATTTTTTTAAAGTCCTCGAAGTTTTCCGTGGGTTTTTGCTGGTTGGTCTGCTAACCCAAGGCTTCAGAATTTCTCGGGGATTTATGCAGAGTTTAGGTTACTGTCTGTTTGAATTACAATGGCATATTAAGGTACTAAGTATTAAACACCTAATAAGACACCTCTTTTGGCTTTGACTTAGTTGGGTTGTATAGGAAAATGTGTAATAATTTTAAATACCTGTAAGCTTAGATATGGGAAGTATCCAAATGAGATCACTTGCTAGGGCTTTCATGCTTCTAATTAAGAATCTATTCATGGTGATATTGAAGTTTCTATAAAGAAAGGAGGAATTTGAAAAGCAATTTTTTGTACATAAGGGGATGATTCTTTTTCGGAGTCAGTAAATGGTCATCCAAGAGAAAACTTCTATTTGATTCTTACAATTACATATATAAAAGCAATCTAGAACATGTGAATTTGATTTTTCAGTTTTACTAAAAGAAATAAATATCTTAAATTTAATTAAGAACATTCAGGAAGAACACAAATACATTTACTAGTCAGTTGTTTCCAGTGTCATCACAGAAAAAATAATTGAAAATTAAAAGGGAGATTGTTTATTAGAATAACGTAGTAATAGCCATAAAATCCTCCTTGAGATAACAAGCAAGAACTTTTCATTAAAAGAAAAGTTCACATATAAAGAAACAGTGACATAGGCAATAATTTTCAGTATGCTCCTTGGACCGCTCAGTCCCTTAATATCCTTAACAGCTAGTAAATATTCTTCTTAATTAGAATCTTCCCTTTGCATTTAAGTTTTGGACAAATAATATCCTTGGCTATGCTATGGGTCTAAAAAACATGGAAACATGTTGTTTAAAGCAGCAGACTGTTGAAATGCTTCTGTACTAATGATGCTAAATTGAAAAGAATGGACAGGCTGGAGGAAATGGCTTTTGAAATTATTACCATACCCTGTATTAATAAGTCTACCTAAATGGTAATTTTAAGGATCTTTAAAAAGCTGGGGGGGATTAGGTTCTGTGCCAGGTGGTGATGGATGGAGAAATCTACCCAGCTGATATATTGTGCTATCTATTTCTTTGAACATTTGAGCAACTTCACCCATCAGATGAATAATAAATTGATAATTATATGTCTAATTATAAAATGTGGGCAGATAGGTTTCAGAAATTATTTTACAAGGATTATTCATGGTTTCCAAGAAGAAATGGCTTCATATCTCTTCAGCATAATGTTACAATGGAGGAAATGAGACCAGTATGAGTGGTTTCTTTCATTTTATATTTAATTTGCTAATATTATACAGATTTTTTTATTTAATTGGATATTCAAATCGCCTGTACAAATATTCCACATTGAAGTATGTATACAATCTATGCTCAGCTACAGTATCTATAGTTGCTCAGATATGCTATTTATAGCTGAACACAGATTTGTAAGTTGAACAACTTTTTTAAACACCTGTATACACCGGGAATATTCAACCCAAGAGTATGAAAGGATCATACTAATGTTTCAACAACTTTTCTGCTATTTAAGTGCTGTTGTCTGACCAATTTGTTATGTGTTAGAATGAAATAATGCTTGAAACCCAAAGAAAATGTCTTGACATTTAGATATTTTGACATTTTCCATCAATATTAATATGGCTATAAAACAGTCATCCTTAATGCCATTTAACAATGAAGTAATCTTTATTAATTACAAATGTTGTTTAATCTATTTTAGATACTAAAGGTTATGTATCCTTTTACTCTTTACTGTGATTAATTCTAAATCTGCAGAGAAACAAAACCCTTCAGAAACGAAATGAAATTTAAATAGGAATTTAACCCTCATAGACTTGTGGATCCCTAGGAATACCATTCAAAGAATGAAAAAAATATTTTCTACATTAAACATTCTGCATCTGTTGCTCTGAAACCTATAAAACTCTATTTCCAAATTATGTTAAGATGAAAATGTTCAGTTCAATTAAAAAGGTAACACATATGATTAATTAAATGTATCATGGAAAGAGAATCCATGCTGGGCAAAGATATGAGTCCTTTTCCAGCAAGAATCTTTGTAAATTAGTGCATGGTTTGGTTATAGATTGACAGCACTATTTAGTTGTAAAACTAATATAATTTGATAGTGAACATCCAAAATGTTATAATATAATGTGTTTTTGTAATACAAACACAGCTTTAAAACTGGCAACAAGGAATTCCCAATAAAGGACATTATACACATTTCTTTCTAGAGACTATATACATATATGATTAACAAAATGTATCTATAGCAACTTGGAATGCAATATGATTAAATTAAAAGTAGTTCTAATATACTGCGGTGTGAATCTTCAATGTAGCATATGCCATGTCCATATTATATGAACCAATGATTAATTTTCCTTTTCCTTCAGTATCTGTCTCTTAGTTTTGGAAATTTAAAATATACAGAGAAAGGTTTGGGATAACCATGGCCAAAAGCAAATACTAAAAGCAAATAATATTCTAACACCATTGTTTTAACTTATAAATTTGTCATTGAAGAACACTTACACTAATAACTGCACTAGTGCCTCAAAAATTAAATATATCTACCTATATTGATACAACAAAGTTCTTCTGAAATGGTTTAACACAGCAATAAGTGACAGTTTACTGTGTTAAACAGTTTTTAACTGCCATAACCTCTTCTACTAACTTTATATATAAAATTATTAATATCACAGAAAACTAGAAATAGTTCAAAATAATGAAAACAAACAGCAGACATTTACTCTAGAGGTTTTATTTTTCTTCCACTGGTGAGCTGACTACTTTTGTGTGTGTGTGTGCATGTGTGAAAATTTTCATCTACCTTTGAGTAAAGGAAAAAAGAAAAATAAATGTGAAGGGAAATAGCTAATTCTGACAATCCAGAAAACATTACTTGTCTTCTGTATTTTTTCACAGTAAAATAAAATCAATTGTTTTGGACCCTGATTGAGAGAGAGAGTTCTCTGAAGTCAAAGACAATCATCTTATAAACAGATATGGATTGGGACCTTTTCTGTCTGCAAAATAGTATTAAAAGTGTTTTATTCTTTTTTTTTTTTTTTGTCCTTTAATAAGTGCCTTAGTAAATGTAAATTTCAATTGTGCACTGAAATGTACCCTAAATGAGAATATGTCAACAGGATAATTTCACCATAATAGTGATAACATTATGCAATGTTATACCCTTGGGATTATGTTGTTATTTCAGATTTAATTACTAGATTAACACACATTTCCCAAGCTTATGTTTATAAATTGAATCTATTGTCAATCATTATACTTCACCTGAGTAACAGAAAAACATCAGTTGTTTATTGCTGGCTTTATTCTTCACTGCTTTTGCAAAGTACATGTTCTGACGCTCTTTAGTATTAAGAAACGTGCTGTTGTTGCTTGATACCACTGAGCAAACACAGCTGAAAATTGTTTTGTTTGATAGTGTTTATTGTGTGAAATAGTTTCATAGAGTGATGGAGGGAAACTTGGTGTATGAAATAAAAAAGATTTATGCAGTAGTTGTAGCATTTCACTCACATCTTAGTAAACACATACTGCAATTAAATTATAGAATTTAAAAACTAGAGTTAGGTAATATTTAATTAGGGGGATATATTATATATTATATATATTATATATATTATATATATTATATAGGATATATTCTCTAAAGTTTCAGAAGCTCTCTTGATTAAAAGGAGTAAAATACTAAAAACTTCTTTTTACTTGTCTCTACACCCATAATACTCGAGGGAACATAATGAAAATGTCAGTATAGGTCATGTGTGAACACTGAGCTTCTACTTATTTATATGTAACAGATGAGTTTCTCCACATTACTGCTAACTTCTGGAGTCTGTTTAAGATTCTGTTGGCCACATTCAGATGTTACACATTTAGAGGTTTGGGTTTTATCAAAGTCCAATGCCAGTGTGAAAAACAAGGTCTTTTAGTAGGTTTTGCCAGGGATCTGCAGTATTTTCAGATAGTTCCTCCAAGTAGTCCTGTTTAATAACTCACTGCTGGGGAAGAAAATCTTTTCAGTGGAATTGTAAGGTTATGAAGCATCTGGTAATTTCATTAGCGGAATATTAACACTGAAGTTTAGTAGAAAATTTAATAACAACTTTGGTTGATGCAATGCATTTTGTTCTTAGAATATATTTACAAAATACCCAGAATTTTTCTTATCTTAATGTTAGCCTCTGCTAACTCTGTGTTAGTTAGACTTGTAGTTGCTTAATTTAAAACTGATTATTTTTTTTAATACCATGTGATAGCATCTAAGCTCTTAAGCAA
Organism: Limosa lapponica baueri; assembly: GCA_002844005.1. NCBI lineage: Eukaryota > Metazoa > Chordata > Aves > Charadriiformes > Scolopacidae > Limosa > Limosa lapponica. Next base: position 581,780 of record KZ505855.1, read on the forward strand.
CTGTCTAATTCTAGTAAACTTCCTGAAGTTAGACATTAAGAGGATAACATCTGACATTAAATTGGACTCATAAGTGAACACAGAACCTGTGATTTAGCTCTTTGTGCTCACATAGCACAGCAGAGCTTCAGGAAATCAAGATTTAGAGGAAAGAAATGTTATGCTTTTGTTTCAGATCGAACATCCTACAGTTTGACCTTGAAGAAAAATTATAGGTACTTGACTGGACTGAAGGCAAAGGAAGTCTGTATCTAATGAGATCTCTTTGAATGTATTTATTTCACAATATCACTGAAGTAAATTTATTATAGCTTTATATTTGGAGAGGTTATGTAGAGGACTGCAACCTTTCATTTAACTTACATAAGACTTAAAATACTTTTTTTTTTTTAAAGAAGCACTGAGCCAAGGGAGCAAAATCTTTCCATCTAAACCTTGCATGCTGTTACCAATGATACAAGCTAAAGGAAGGTTTCAAACCTTAACTAGTATTTTTATCCACTCACTGGATTTAAACTGACTGTAATGTAAGTGCCAATTTGTAAGTGGGAAATAAGGAATGAAAGCTAACACTTTCCGAGGTCGTCTAACAAGAACTGGAATTGTGTATCCAAATTCTACAGAAGTACTTGAAAAATAGCCTTGTCCTATTTTATAAGAATAACACTAGATATCTCTCATTCCTAGCCCTTTTTTAAAAACTGTGTTTTAGGCATTGATTGGTTAGTGAGAGTGGAGAGCAGTCAGATTCTGCTCTTACCCTACATGGCTTGTCTGTTTAAATTAGCAGTCTAACCACATTTAATAAGCTCCTCAAGTAAAGCTTTTTTCAAAGATGTATTTGCATGACGTGCCTTATTGTGAGAACTAGCTAACAAAGATATTTTAGTTCATGACATATGGGAGAAAATAGACACTCTTTTTTTTCTGAATGTAAAGATCTAAAATGTAAATACTTGTTGAGTGTCCTCTTGATTTGGCCAATCCTCATTAGAATCTCTCTTTGGACATACTTTGTTTTTAGAATGGTTTCATTCAGAGTACAGAGGAATATGCAGTTGAGATGCAGAAGTAATATTAAGTAATTATTGATGACTATGGCAAGAATTTTGAAGGAATAGAACAAAGGTATCCACTCTAGGGACTGAACTCAGTGCTAAGGTTGTGCTTAAGCCCATACCAGATGAATATAAACCTCAGTATCTGAATGAGATTTCTGGAAGGCTTTTCTGTTGATGGAAGATCTGTTGAAGTTCTGTGGCTCAGGTTTAGCCACCTTGCCAAGTCCTCCTTGAATTCTCTTATATTATGTGATTCTTATCTTCAGGCAGTTTTGTGGCCCTAGCCCTCTCAGTCAGTTTTGGATAAAGAGGAGCATTTGCTTTTTGTTTGAAATTCAGAGCAATATCTGACTAGCCAAGGGTTACAAACCTAATTTGCAATTTGCATCTGGTACTCTACCCAGAGCTCTCCTTCATAAATACATAATTGATTTGACTCCTGGAATGAATTGTGAAGTTATCACTCAACACATTTCTGTCACTAGTTTTGGTAAGGCATATTGTCCATCTTATCTCAGGAGGCAAAACACAAAAGGTCTATTCTGTACTAAGAAGAGTCCCCACCGCTCAAAATTGCATCTTGTTTGGATTTGTCTTAACAGATACATTGAGAATAGGACAATATCCTTTCCCTACCTGGTAACTTAGATTCTGTAGTTCTTCTGTTTCTGCAGTTCAACACTAACAAGTCTGTTCTGGGCCTTTTTTGCCTTCCCCTCTCCCTCCCCACCCCCCCCCCCCCCCCCCCCCCACCCCTAGAGAATACAAGTGTTCTCAATCAGTGATACCTCTTGTGCTTTACAGTCTGACTGCTTTCTTAAAACAAGAAATTTAATTACATATTTCCAGGTAATGTCTGAGTCTCTACATTTTATTTTTTTGGGGAACACGCTCTGAATTTCTTAACTCATAACTTATTCACTCTCTTCTCTGTACTTATCATTTGCAGCATTTTCCAGCTTAGAAACATTTGTAGATATTAATTGCCAGCTTACTGCCTGTTCCAGACTTTAATAAAGTTACTACAGGGGGACTAGATAACCTTCAAAAGTCCCTTCCAACCCAAACTATTCTATGATTCTACTCATTTTACACTGCATATCCAGATTTTACATGTTGCTATTCATTGTTCTCTTTCATTTATTGTTCCTCAGACAGTTTTCAATCCATGAACCAGTTTTAATGCATAAGGTATTTAAAATTAATTTTCAAGTAAGATTTCTTATGTTGTATATACCTTTTTTTTTTTTTTTTAAGAGTATATTTCATCAGCTGCATTCTCTAATTTTCACTTTTATCTGAACACAGATCAAACATGTTTTGGAAGATTTGCTGCTTATTATTCTGTATTGTGCTTAATTGTGAAAATATGTTCATCCTTTACAGGTTCACCGTATGCTGCTAGTTACTGACCTTGAACTAGACTATGTGCCACTGATCACCGCCCTCTGGGCACTATCATTCAGCCAGTTTTCAGTCCACCTCAGTGTCTGCTCATCCCTGCTTCTCAATGAGGATCTTAGGGATGACCTTGTGAAAGTTTTACTGAAGTTGTTAGACAATATTCACTGTTCTCCCCTCATCTACCAGGCCAATCATTTCACCATAGAAGTTTAACAGGTTGGTCAAACATGACTTCCCTTTGATGAATCTATGTTGACTGCTTCATGAGCCTGGAAACAGCGTCCAGGTTGGTTGCTCCATCACCTTTCCAAGGATCAAAGTTAGGCTAAGGGGCCTGTAATTCCCTGGTTCCTTTTTCTTGCCCTCCTTGAAGACAGGAGTGACATTTGCTTTCCTTCATTCCTTGGGCATCTCTCCCATTCACCACGATCATTCAAACATTATTGAGAGTGGCCTTGAAATTACATCAGTACTTGTGGATGTATCCCATCAGGACCCACGGACTTGTGTATGTCCTGTTTGCCTAAAAAATTCTTTGACCTAATCCTTTTCCACCTTTTCCACCAGGTGTGATAAATTAGAGATATGAATACAGTTCCATGCAAATGAACACTTTCTTTGAAAAGATTTTGCCCAGGGCGATTCTGTGATTCTGTTATTCTGTCACTCTGTTATTTATGCTTGTTGTGCTGCTCTCTCTCTATTTATTTTACCATGACTTTTGTCAAATAGTGTGACCAGAAGTACATGTAATATTAAAACTGTAGGTGCAGCTTGGAGTTGTCCATGACTATGTGTTCCATTCTGGTCTTAACTATTTTTTTCTAATAATTCCTACATTTATTTATTATATTTTAGAATATTTCTGCATTAGTCAGAATTTGCCCTAAAGATTCTGCTGTCTGAGGATGATGTCCACTTTCAGTCTTGGATTAAAAGCCTTTGTAAAGAACTTACCTTACTCTTATGTCTCTGTAGAGTAGAGACAAAGGCACCTTAACATACTGATTTATGCAACTATCTTGGCTGATGAAAGATTAAATCTGAAACTGAAATTATTATGCTTCATATCTACTGCTCAGGTTATTTTTTTCAATATGTCCCTGTTTTTTTCCAAGCTTGAGTATTCAATTTATTTTCCTTTTTATTTTCCCACCCAGTTACTATGAGACAGTTATATAGTTTTTAATTTTTACCTTAATTGTACAGCCTTGGATAATTTTATTCTGTGTACAAACTCCACTAATTTCTGCCTAATTCTCCATATATTATTTATGAACATGGTGAGAGTGTAGATGTGTAGACTATATTTATATGCAAAAATTAAGAGGACCTGGCTTGACCTCTAGCCCATGGCTGACTGACCTACACTTTGTTGAAAGTTAAGCTTTCCAATTCTAAATTTGGCTTTCACAGAGCCAGTTGGAGCAATCTGGTACAAAGCCATCATGGAGTGAATTCATAATTACGTAACATATAGTTGCCAAGGGTCCAATGTAAGCTCTTTCTGTGGTCCCCATCTACCTAGCAGGCTATATGGAAATACAAAAATGTGTAGTATCAAATTGGTAGGTTTCCTCAGTTCTGAAAATTTGAACTTTTTTTTTTTTGTGTATCTTTTGTTCTGCATCTTTTAATCTGTTAATAATCTTGAAAGAATATTCTGCTCTATTTCATTGGAGACTGCTACACTAGACAATGTTTACAGTTTTGAGAATTCAGGTTTGAACTGAATTTATCCGTAGGTTGACTGACTCTAATAATTTTCTAACGTACAACTTTATCCCATGGGAATTATATTAACTCTTTACAAAATAGCAGTAATGAGGTAAAGAAAACACCAAAGCCATCAAAATGCCACTTAAAAACTATGCTTAAAAACTGCTACTTAATTACCACTTAATTTTTATATATTCATAAATTAATGTATAACATGGGGATCACTAAAACCTTTTTTTTTTTGCCTAGAACACTTACGCATTTAACTTTTTAAGAACATATCATTGATTCCATAGGTTAGCATAGGTTTCTGTATTTAGGGAACATTGCCTGAGATGACATGAGAATAAATATATTTGACTAAAGTTGGTAGATTTTGTACTATTTTGCTTAAAGGTTTTCACACAGGAATTGTAAAATGGAGAATTATATAGTAATATTTAGAAGTAACAGGTTTTGAGTTTCTCACTAAAGAGATAAAATAATCATAAGTAATAAAGTGTCACTCATGAGTCAGAATCTCATTTCTGAAAAGTTTTCAATAGATTTACATTGATTGTGACTTTTCCATGATAATTTGAAAGTTGTTTTGTTTTTAGGTAAGGTAGCTCTTAACACTAGTATGGTATTTTAAAAATATGCAACCCTGTTGTCTGTTGTTTATTTACATTTTCCTTTCATCTTAATGATGATTTATGTAAAAAAAAAAAAAGAAAAAAAAAAAGAAAAAAAAAGAAAAAGTGGTAAGACAGTCTTTTTATAA
>KZ505855.1:586753-615757 GCA_002844005.1 Limosa lapponica baueri
AAAAAAAAAGAAAAAAAAAGAAAAAGTGGTAAGACAGTCTTTTTATAATATAATAATGCTCTCATCTGAAATCTTTGTATGTTTTGCATTGTAATAAAATATGATAGCACCATATGCACAGAAACTGTGCATTATTAATTTTGGGCCTTTGAAGATTTTACTTTACTGTGATAAGTTATCTGTCAGCCTGAAAATCCTTGACATAACTTGCAAAAGGAAGGGATGGATAAGAACAGATTCCAGGAAATTTTGATGAAAAAATATAGCATTTTTAAATACAAGCCAAGATTATTTATAATTCTGAAACACCATAAAACATAAAAGAACAGAGAATAGATCAGGTAAATTGAATCAAATTAAATAATCTCTTTTCTTTGGAAACTTAGTTTTTATAAACTAGCGTTTAGGGCATTGTATCAATACTTTTGCAAATGCCATCAGAAATAAATTTCAGGAAACTACTTTAGGTCAAAAAGAAAGAGAAACATTGGAAGCAGTAATCACATCTCATAATATATAATCAGAATATGGAGATTTTTACTTTACTTAACTTTTTTACTTTACTTAAATCTTCATTTTCTCTATCCATCTTGATGAACATAGATGTTTGCTTTGGATTTCTGACTTTTTTTTTTCTTTTTTTTTTCCCCCTTTTTTCACAATGACCATTGTTTTTACTTTGTTTTCATTTTTAATTTTGGTTGTTCATTATTAATTAAAGAATAATATACAATTTTACACAACTATCCAGGGACTTATAAACCTTGTTCCACTTGATAAACTCGACTCAGTTTTACTAATGCTTTAAGTGTCCAAGTCTTGGAAAGTTTTGGTAAAAGAGTGGAGTTCTACCAACATATTTAATAATATAGAAGTATAGGCTTTATTATTTTTCAAACTGTCCTGTTAATTTCTGTTGCCAGAACCAGTTTTTAATTAAACAAACCATAACATCTCAAAGATCTGAAGAAAATACTGCTTACATTGATGAAGGAAGCTGTAATTGAAGGCATAAACCAAACTGTCTTGAGAAACATCAGCCAATCTAGGCAGAAACCTACCCATTTAGGCACGATTAATCTTGAATTTTTATAAAAGGCCACAAAAAATGAGCCTTATGTTTAACAAAAATATCTACCTTTTGACTAGAGTCTTCATCAGAGTAAATCTACACATCAGTGCTGTGTGTGTAGTCTACATTTACTTTTTTTTTTTTATAAAAAATATTCTTTAGTTAACAGGTCACAGATAAAACCATCCTTTCCCATCTCAGAGAACAACATTAGCAATATTGTTTAAGATTCCGAAGAAGCATGAACAGAATATCTGAAGAATCTGTCTTTGTTTTACTAGTAAACAAAGGAAGTTTTTGTTTAATAGAGGGTATATTAGAAAATTGATATTCATATGACAAGACTCCAGGCAAGCTAGTATTACATTTGCTCCCACCAATCTCTTGTGTGCTTCATTTGTACATTTCTACTAAAAGTTTATTTTTTGGGCCTCTTTTTGGAGGAGTTCAAGGCTTTATTTCATTAGTAATGAAGTCTCTTGTTACACTCTCAATGTCATCTGGAGAGGAAGATTTCTGGAGAGTAAGCAGAGCAGCTGTTGCCTAGTAGGGAGGAAAATCAGTGACTTGACACTTGACAGCTGCAAATTTGTATCCAGTTTAATAGTTGAAAGGCAGTGTATAAGAAAACTGCAGGTTGCTCACCTCCTGGGTCCAGCACACCTAGGTTTTGTAAATTATTGTGGCTTAATCAAAAAAGGATTCTTCATTTTCATAATAATAAATTTCAAAAGGTGCCTTTTTTTTTTCTTAGTTCAGTCACAAATTCTAGTTTTTAGCATTCTGGTTTTACTGAATGTCAGATACCTAAACAGTATGCAAATATATGTATACATATATATTTTCAGTTTTTACTTCCTTGGGAAAACACAATTCCTGTTTAAAAAAAAATAGGACCTGAAGAGGATGAATAAACTAATGCTTAATAATTGTAGGAAAAGCAATCTTGAAGGAAACCTTGATGAAACCATGATATCTACTGTGTATAAAAAAATATGATAAAGCTGGAGAGCAGATTAATTGCTAGAATAGGAAATGCTTAAAAACAAAATTATTGAACAAACATTTTCATTTATATGAAGCATGCTGTTTCTAGTTGTTGATAAATTATGTGTTCACACTTGGATCAACTTTATTTTGTTACCAGGGTTGACAAACAGCAGAACAAATCCTGAATGTGAAGTAAAACTTAATTGTTCAATAGTATAATTTTCCCTCATACCAGTAGGTGGTAAATTTTAATAATAGTGCAGAAAATATATTACCTCCAGTCTCATACCATTGTAGGAAAATTCAGGGGGTCTTACTCAAATGAAAGCATACATTTGTTACTATTAAATGACAATAAAATTGCATACGTTGAGTTTTAAAAATACAACATTAAAAATGTAAGGGGTGGTGCCTTTGTTACTATCATAATTTTTCGCTTAAGCTGTAAAACTTTATTGAAATCAGTGGAATTTCACAGGGGAGGTGAAATTGAAAAAGGCTCTGAAAGAAGGCTGTAAAGTAATGTGTAATATTAAAACAAGGAAATTGTTTAATACTAGGTAAATCCTACAGCATTTTATTTTTTTTGATTACTTTATTCTCTAGAGTGACTAGTACGATATCTATCAATGAGCTAATTCACTTCAGTAATGGAAAATGGTTATGATCACTATTAACTTTCCCTTTTTCTTTAGGTGTTCTATCAATATATTAGGATTTTGAGATTGACTTTTGAAAATCGTTATTGTTAAAATTGTTAAAATCTTTATTGTTATCCTTTTTATATGTCTGTGATTCACTCCTAAAATGAAACAGCAAATATCTGCTGACAGCAATTTTTACATCTTCATTTACCAGTTTCCTTCTATTGCCAAAATTTATAATGAATAGCTTCAGCCCAATAAAAATTGCACTAATATTTTTCTGTAAGGGCATCTTAGTATCCTAAAGGGAACTGGTCATGAGAAAACGCATGAGAAACGTGCTTGTAACTTTTGAAATTAACTTGACAGAAACTAATTGCAAGCAAAGGTTGTTACAGAGACTTCCTGCAAGGAGCTCTAAATGGTGTACACAAAGTAGATAAATGATATGTTGTATAAATGAAGGAAAAGGAAACTACATTCATGTCCTGAAGTGATGACAGATATGTAACTACCTAGAGAGATGAGATAGAAGGATCATTCTTCTCTGTCATGAAGTAATCACCCACTATGCAGTCGACACAATCAAAATAGCAACATCACTTCCACTCAATGCAAATTCTCCTCCAAGTTCTGCATATACTTTAGCATTTGCATGTCCTGATTTGGGAACTTTTTGTCATTCTCATTTCTCATCTGCCAGATTTTCAATACATTGTTCTTACTTTCTCGTTCACTGCAAACTTTCTTGTCATGATGTTTAGACATTAAGAAGGTCAATATATTGCTACTCTTATACATATCATCCAGTCACTTTCTGGGAATGTTTTAGTTGTCCATCCTTTACAGTTTATATCATATATCTGCAGAATTTATATGTGCAGAAGATTTTGACATTTTGCTGCTGAAAAAAACAACCCCTCTCAGATATTTCTGTAGTTATATACAAATGTCACACTTTTTAATTGTAGATGAATAAATGTTTGCTGTCTTACCTGAAGCTTCAGCTCCAGGACAAAATGATTATACAGCACCCTTTGCTTCCATGTAAAATGAAAAAAATAAATAAACAACCCTTAAAAATATGACAACAGTGAATCTTAGAATGTTATGACTCTTTATTCAAATACAGAGCCTTCAGTTAGTTAAGGCAAAGAAAAATTTGGAGTCTGATACATGAACATTTGAAGTTAACAATTTTCTGCCTGATACTTCTATTCTTTTCCACTTTGCAAATTGACACCTCTTCAGATGTGTTTCACAAGATGTCCTAGACAAATTTAAACAGACTTTTCAGACAAATCTAAACAGACAAAAGCATACAGTATGCATTTAAAAATATTACAATGGGAAAATCATCTGAGTAACATACAAAAGTATTTCCACTTAGATCTCAATAACAATAGGTTTTTAGGTTTATCAGACATCACTTATTTTACAGGGATATTTTGACTTCTGTAATGTCAAAAAAAGCTTTACAGTGAGGCAGTCTTCCAAAATCACAGTTTTCTGAAAAAGAATGAAATAGTATTGGCTTTTCATTTTTCATGTATTGGGTGCAGGTGCCCAGGTGCTGGCAGTGGGGACAGCAGGGCGGCCTCTGTAGGGAGAGGCCAGGGCTGCCCCAAACTGGACACAGCCGGTTCCAGCTGGCTCCAACCAACCCACCACAGGGTGTGGCTGAGCCCCGCAGCCAAGATGGAGGTGCCTCAGCAAAAATGTATTTAAGAAAACATATCTTAAAAACATATTTTAAAATATTTTTTAAATGCTGCATGGCAGCTGTGAGAGAGACGAGTGAAGAAAATATTAAACAGTGCTGCAGACAGCAAGGTGAGAGCAGGAGGAGGAGAAGGTGCTCCGGGTGCCTGAGCAGAGATTCCACTGCAGCTTGTTGATAGGAGGACTCATGCTGGAGCAGGGGAAAAGTGTGACAAGGAAGAAGTGACAGAGAGGAGCTGTTATGGACTGACCACAGCTCCTGTTCCCCATCACCCAGTGCTCCTGAGGTGGTGAAAGGCAGACGAGTCAGGAGTGAAGGAGTGAAGTTCAGCCTGGCAAAAAATGTAGGAAGAGATTGGCAGGAAGCTGGGTTTTTTCTGTCTTCACTTCTCACTGTCCACCTCTGTTTTAATTGGCAATAAATTAAATTAATTTTCCCCAAGTCAAGTCTGTTTTGCTAGTGATGATAACTGGTAAGCAATTTCTCTGTCTTTATCTCAACCCACAAGCTTTTTCATCTTATTTTCTCCCCCTGCTCTATGGAGGAGGAGGAGTGAGAGAGCAGTTGGGTTAGTGTCTGACAGCTGGTCAAGGTCAAGTACCACATTTAGTTTTTCAGCCTACATTTTAAATGAATTTTCATGCTTTTCCTGAAATTTTGAAAATGTAGCTTTATGAAATTTCCATTTAAAAAAAAAAAAAAAGACTGAATATGAAGTTCCTGAGAACACAAATTTGTGAACAGTGTCAAAAATTACCTTGACTTCTTTCTAGCCAATGCCCCAGACAATTTGATATCTCATTTGTCCAGGTCATACCTGCCGGCCTTGTGGAAACAACCTGGGCAACTTAAGACACCTAAAATAGCACTAGATGTCTATGTTTATGCATCTGACAACAGCCCTTGGGTTGGAATTCAAGTCCATATTGTCTACAGATCGTGATAGTTTTTTAGACTCTTTCACAGTCCAGATCTTCATAGATCTTGTCATTGCAGTCAGTGCAATCATGGGCTAGTGTCGCCGTTTTGGCTGGGACAGAGTTGACTGTCTTGCTGGAAGCTGCTATGGTGTGTTTTGAATTTGGGATGAGAAGCAGTGATCAAAACACATTAATGTTTTCGGTTGTTGCTAAGCACTCAAGGTCTTTTCTGCTCCTTATACTGCCCTGCCATGAGTATGTTGGGAGCACACAAGAAGCTAGGACACGATATAGCTGGGACAGCTGGCTCCAACTGACCAAAAGGATATTCCATGCCATATGGCATCATGTTCAGCATAGAAAGTTGAGGGAAGAAGAAGGAGGAAGAGGGACATTTTGAGTTCTGGTGTTTTGCCTTCCCAAGTAACCATTATGTGTGATGGAGCCCTGCTTCCCTGGTGATGGCTGAACACCTGCCTGCCAGTGGGAATTAGTGAATGAATTCTTTGTTTTACTTTGCTTGTATGCGTGGCTTTTGCTTTACTTATTAAACTGACTTTATCTCAACCCACAAGTTTTTCCTCACTTTTACTCTTCTGATTCTCTCTCCCATCCCACCAGGGGGAAGGGACGTGAGAAAAGGAGGGAGGAAAGGAGGGATGGAGGGAACGGCTGCGCTATCCTGGTTCCAAGTTAGGGTTAAACCACTACCCCTAGTCAGCTGAGTAACGAGGTGATTCCATTGGCTGTGTTGACTGTGATAAGCACTTAAACATGATATTTAGGACTCAAATCAGTTACCTACATCTAGACACTTGATGTCATCTGAGCTTTATTAGGATGACTGAGACATCACTACAGGGCTGAAGGTATGGCACAGGAACTAAAGGAGACCCACTTCCTTCTGGATTGCAATCCTTATTTTATCTTTAGACAAGTGAAGCTCACAAGCAGACAACTACATTAAGATGTTTATAGTTGTACTTCTGGTCAACACTGGTATCACAGCAAATCCCCTTTCTCCCCAAACTTTCTGCTGGAATTAGAGGGGAAATGATAAAGCTCTAAACCCATTAGTAATCTTGGCACTATCAAACACTGTACTGAAAAAGCACTAATATACATTGAAATTATTTATTAGTGAATCAATAGACAGTGAAGATGGAATATTACCAGTGATATTATTCTGAGGTGATGCTAATTTCTTCAAATGTCTTACTGACATTTAGGATACAATACATCTTTTTGAACTTAGGAAATAGCACAGATGTATGTACCTCAAATAGATACCCAAGGCTCATTTTATAGTTAATGAGGAGGAAGAATAATTTATAAGGTATCGTTTATTTTATTCTTATACAGACATTTAACAGGATGGATAAATCATATCCTAAAAATGCTTATTTCTCTTCAGTAGCTCTAATAGAAGACAAAGAACGTCACCTAAGGTGTACACATTTACATAACAGATTACTAAAGCAGAGTGAGAGGGATTTCCCTCAAAAATTACTGTTATTGTGGACTGATGGTAGTAACTATACTTTAACCTTGAAATCTGAAATCTGTAGTCAGTGCATCAGATTCTAGCTCTTTCATTTTTCGTTCAGATAATTCTAAAGAGAAAACCTCTGAAACGTAACATTCATGTTATTACTGTGTTATTACTGCTTCAGCAGAAATACATTTCTCGATACACATTGATATTGAGAGGCAAGAAAAGTAAACAAAGCAATAAAGTACAAAGGTCACATGCAAATGATGATAAAATTTGTAGCAAATGGACAATGATACGCGATCAATAATTAATTAAAATATTGCTATTATTACAAGTGCATTCATAGGCAAAAAGCTGATGCCATGGGCAAAATAATGAATAAAGGAAGAAGTTCCTTATATGACCGTTTCAACACAGGTAATGCTGATCCATAGTTAAATGCATACACTTTCAGTTAGAACAAGAAATATTCCATTTTGACATTTTAAAATTAGTGATTTAACACACACAATCAAAACAGATGTTTAAGCCTCTGTGTTTGCTAGGAAAAACTTGCCATTTCTAGAAAGTCTATTTTTATCATACGAGATTGTTTCCTTTTCAGTTAAAATTAATTTTAAAAATATTAAATATATCATAATTTAGGATGCAGTGGTCTTTCACAAACTCAGAACAATAGCTTACAATATAATTAGCTATGTTCAATTAAAGTGAAAAGAATAAAAAAGCCCTCTAAGTAAAAATAAGACTTACAATAGCAAAAGTATTCACCTAAATAATTGGTTACAAATTTTGTGTTCTTATAATGCAATGCCTAATAAACTGCACAAATGAGTTCAAGATTTTTTAACATCTGGAGACAAGTTAAATTTAGCTGCAGTTTTTTTTCTGAAGAATCACATTTGCAACAGTTGATTACAACAGCTACAAACAGATTTCGGCTCTCAAGTGTGAATTAAATCAGTTCAGAACTTAAAGAAGACCAAATAACAAGAAATTACTTTGAAAAACTGAATTTATTTCAAACTGAATATGAGATAATTGTTGGGTTTTTCTTTAGAATAGACTATGTATACAATTTAAAGTTCAAGTGTTGTTAACTTTTGCTTTAAACATCATAATTAAAAGGGTTTGTTACAATAATTCAGACTATTATTTTTTCTTGGGATATTTTAATTGTTTTTAATAACACTTCATGAAAGTATGATTACCAGTGACTGTCTGTATCTCAAGAACAACAGTTCAGAGAAAAAAAAAAAAGAATTAGAACATTCTTGTGACTTTAGAAGCTCCATAGAACAAGGGGATAAATGCTGTTTCATACATGGAACAAGATGTCCTTTTCTATGCTGAGTATGCTTTAGAAAATAAAGAAATACATCTCAAATCATATTCTGAAATACTATGTATGCAAAATGCCTCACCTTTCTGATTTAATGAAGGGTAGAATTCATTACATCTAATTTAGTGCTGCCTCACTGAAAAATAGGAATGTGAAGAACTGTGATCTGGTTTGCCTTGCATAGCTACTTAATTTTCTAAATACTTAATGGAGGGATTCAGGTACTCCTGCAAATTCTAGTCTTCTGGGTAAGGTAACCGTTAGAAAATCACAGAATCACATGGAGTTGGAAGGGACTTCTGGAGATCATCTAGTCCAAGCCCCCTGCCACAGCAGGTCCACCTAGAGCAGGTTGCACAGGAACTTGTCCAGGTGGGTTTTGAAAATCCCCAGAGTAGGAGACTCCACCACCTCCCTGGGCAGCCTTTTGCAGTGCTCTGCCACCCTCAAAGTAAAGAAGTTTCTCCTCATGTTTAGGTGGAACCTCTTATATTCAAGTTTTTGCCCATTTCCTCTTGTCCTATCCCTGGGCACCACTGAAAAAAGACTGACCCCATCCTCTTGACACCCACCCTTTGAGTATTTATAAGCATAAATATTTAATATAAATATTATAAACATAAAAAATATTTGCCATTTCTTGCCTTGCTATTTCCAAAAGCCAAGTGGCCAATGAGACAAAGAATTCCAGTGCTTATGACAACTATCCAAACATACAAAGCTATGAGTTTTAGGTTCTCTTGAGCCTGATGGGAACAATTTGCCTGTGGGAAAGGATTAAGGTATACTACCTTAAGGTTCCAGGAAATTTGCTGAGTTACCAGTGGAGGAGGTTCTTCTTACTTTGTCCCTGTGAAGTAACTTTTAGAATGGTCTGAGCAAACTTGAGCATTCTGCAGAATATGTTAAAATGGTAAAGCATTTGCTGTGGTTCCCTGTTGCATAAAATCATTAGTGCTTTGGTAAGCAGAGTCTTACAGTTGCTCCTCTTTCATTCAGATGACTGCTAACTCCAGATGAGATAACACTTAAAAGAAAATAGAAGAAATTGAAGAGTAAGGTTACTTAAACTATTGATACCATGATTAAATCTGAATTTTCTGTCCAACCACCTGGCTTATTAACTCTGACCAGAAAGAAAAACTCCTTGCTCTTTGAGAGCAAATATTACTTTATGAAATCAGATGTGATCCTCTTCTTGGTGAATTAACACGTTCTTGAGTCAATGAAGTATAAAATTCTACTTTTTCTCTTCCGTGACCATATAGTTATTGCTTTTTCATCAGGCAGATTTCTAGCAAACTGCACTAGTTTACTATGTAACCTAACAAGCACTAGAGCCTGTTGGGCAGGGAGATGGTGGGTGTCTGTCTGTGAAGAAACATAAGAAAGACTTCTGTGTTTCCCCAATAGGAAAACATGCAGATTCTGCCTTCTTATGAGATTGAACTTCCTTTTGTATTCTCCTGTTTAAACCACTGAACTCTACATTTTCTTTCTCCTATGCATTGACAGGTAAATGTGGCACAAGCACCTGAAGCTTGCTTGCTGTGGAACTGGCAAAGCATATGAATTGATCTCCTCAGAAAATGTGTTGATGATTATGGATAGATGTCTACTAAATCATCCATTGTAATTCATTGTTCATTGTGAATCTAGTGGGCTAGTAACTCACAGTCCACTTTTGCTAGGATCATCAAGATGAAGTCCGTTTTAAAATAAAATAAAGAACTATGAATTTTAAATTGCGTGAATAATTATTATGATTAGAATATTAATGGCATTTGTATCAAACAGTATAAACGTGTGACAATGAACTGCCTGCCTCCTGGAACCTAGTCTCCTTGTCTTCCTTGCCAGCTGTCACAGCCTTCACCCTTTCTGTCACCAGCCTGATGACAGGAGAAATTTATTCCCCAACTTGGAATTGTCTGATTAGTCCTTGCACACTGCTGGCTGCTGAGGCAGCTGCAGGTTCTCAGCCTGTTTGTATGACATTCTACTGCATCATGTCAATCAGATGATACTACTACTACTTTCATGAAATGATAAGGAAATATGAATAACTAATAATCTTGCAACAGAAAAATACATGCACCTACATAAATACTGTGTTTAGCTAACACATATGCTCTTATCTCATGGACAGTTTCAGAAATAGGTGAGAGGCAATCTTAAAGATATGACTATCTGCTCTCACTTTTGAGTCTCCTAACTCAGGAGTCTTTTCATCAGTGGCTAAAGAAGAGAAGGAGTTTGGAGAAAAGGCTGACCTCTCAAGAGTGAAGGAAAAAGAAAAAAGAATTATGTAATAATAATTCATACCTTCCTGTTTTCCTTTTAATTCCCCCCTCTATTCTTTTTTTTTTTTTTTTTTTGTCCTGTGGAGAACTGCAAGTCTGACTGCACGTCAGCATTCTGAAATTGTTTTTATCTGACAGTCTCTTCCTCCTGCTTTTCTGTTACAGAAATTCTAACTGTGCTCAGGAGAAAGGCAAATCAAATCCTCAGATATTATATGAAGGGCAGCACAGGGTAAATATAAATGGGCACAAAATTAGGGGAAATATGGTGTTAATGGCTTGCACCACTGTCAATGTGTTTTAGGTTTTAGAAAGTCTACAGGAACTGACGCAATATATTTCTGTTCATTTTTTTTATTATTATTATTTTGTTCTTTGTAAGTAATAATGCAGATGTAGAGTTCTGATTGTTTTTGTTATTATTATTATTACCATTATTATTATTTTTCTTTTTAAGGAGCTTTGATTATCCTTAATGATGATTTAGATCTAAGTCATGTCACATTGGAGTAGACAGGAACAAACCAGAAAAGTAAACCAGTTTGCACTGAGGATGTGAAATCCACACTGCAAACCATTTTTGGCTTAATATGAGACTAGCTTGATACAGTTCCTCAGAGATGGAAGGTCATAAACTCCTGGGTTGTCTTTTCCATCTTAGTTTCATGTAAAATAAATCCAATACGTGCTTCAAATATTATGTCGGGACGGCCATGAGATTTATTTTAAAACACTAGTTCTGATGCAAACTAAAGCAGTAGCACAAAGCTAATGCACCCTAGGTTCTATTCATTGAAAGACACTCCAAAATGTTCTTCAATTTATCTTTTTAACTAACTGATGTATATTTCAGTCCTTGATTTTACAACATGACACTACAGAAGTGCCATGTGCTCCATGGAATGAAGAGGTTGATGCATAGCTGACAATTTACATTTTCTTAAGAGCTGTCCAGCGACAGTCACATAAAACAGACATCACGGGGCCCAGAAATCTGGCTGCAACAATACTCTGTTGACTGATGAAAGGAGACTTCTGGAAGACTCTATGCTTCATTTTTTCCCAGTAACAATGTTATGCCCAGGGGACTGTGCAAGACTAGTCCTTCAAGTGCTGCAGACTTCTTTAAAGGTTAGTCTGTGAATCTGTGTAAGCCATACTAACAATCAGATACCTGTAATTACCCATAATAGAAAAAAATTATTTAAGAACTTCTTGTGTTTTGGTTTTTTTTTTAATGTGCACTATATGTATGAATGGCTTTTGCTTCTGCTTAAAGAGCCAACACACTACTATATTTGTATTTGCAAGTGTGGCAAAATTTAATTTATTTTTGATTTTTCATTCTATTTTCATTGCAAGGTGCTTGTAAGCTACAAAAATGCTGATTTCTCTGTGTTATACCAGTCCTGAAATTCTTTTTCCTGGTACTGACCTTTTCTACTGCAACTGAATTACCTGATGAGAACAGTAATTTCTGGAAAAAGTGAGTAAAGGTCTATGCTTGTTACCCAAATCTCTTCCTATCATCCCACAGTGTGTCTGTACTTTCCACAGACCTTTGCTCCAAGACAAAGCAAATGTAAAATATTTCAAAATCCGGTGAAGGGAACTTTATACTCATCATTGATTCATTTAGCAATAATTTATTTTTTTTAAAAAATGGTCCAATTTTTAAGAAATGAAACACAATTTTTATTGTTTAAATTGCATAACGATGATATGCACATAGACTAAGTCCATATGTCTGAGAAGTTTCTGAAAACAAGCAAAAACCTTTGAAGCTCTCCCAGTATAATGTGAAAATTGGGGAGGAAAAAAATCAAGGCAAGTTTTGCAGATTTTTTTGTCAGAGTTGGCATAGCCGTTATTGTAGCTTCAAGACTTTTACTGCCCTTGGATAGCCACAGGCTTTCCAAGACTGACTTTGTACTTTAAGACTATTTTGGGCTTGGAAATGAATCAGGTAATAGGTGGTGATTTGTTGCAGAAATACACACTGGTGACCTCATAGGCAATCTATAAAGTTTATTAATTGAGTTCTGTTTTGTGTTTCACCTTCTTCATAACAGTTTTCAAGGAAACAGATTTATTAAATCAAAACTAAAGGGATCTGAAACTGTTCAAACTTAAACCAGTGCAAAAGGTTTTTGAAACTCTAGGGAGGCAAAAATGTGAGGGTTTTTTTTTTTGTGTGTGTAAGTAATCTAAACAGGACTCCATACTGTTTCTAACTCAGAGTTAAAAGCATTACGGAAAAGGTAAATACTTCCCCTGAGAACTGGAGAAGTGATGAGTATTTAAACTCCATAGATATCTTTCTGCCTTCAGGATATCCTGTTATTATAAGCACATCTTATATGAAGAACTTGCAGAAAAGAAAGAATTCGGCATCTTTAATTATTATCCAAAAATTGCACAATGAAATTGAAAATACAATGAGACAAAACTCAGGGGCTTTCTAGCCATTCTGGTCACATGTACTTTTTGTTCTCGGTCTCCTGCTAATGCTTTAATAAAACTTTAAAACAAGCTACTCAAAGGGAAGGAAAGGTTTTCAGAGGTGCTTGAGACTTCTAATAGATTTTCATGCCAAAATACCACTTGAAACTTGTAGAAAGAATTCCCAGATTGTGAAACACATCTGTTGCAAAATATTGCAGCATTTTTTCACATTTTAGAAGAGAACTTTGAACTGAGAAGGGAATCTCTAAAGACATCACCTCTCTTAAGAAATAACCTGGTTCATTTTTTAAACATAAAATATAAAAATGACATTTTTACCTAAACTGGAAAACAGAATATGTCCTTGAAAATTATTTCTAAATACTAAAAAGAAGAAAAGGTAGAAAAAAACATTTTGCAACCTAAAAGTGAATCGTGTTTTCATCTTTGATATCCTTCAATACTTGAGGAGTGAGCGTGGAGCTCTGGAGTCAAGGGTTCAGTGTTTCTCATTGAAGAAGTTCTCACAGTATTAGCTTCATCATGCAACTTCACAAACCCATGCAGCTTCCAGTCTTTTTGGCTGAGAGATGTTGTGAATCCTATACAAGAATGCCCAAGAAGCTGGCTATAAGAGTCAAGGCTATACTATACAAAGCAGTAGAGGCATTTCCATGCAATGTTCTAGTCAGCAATTTCACTCTCTCAGCATACATTCATGTATTTGCAAGTTAATCACATTTAGGGTTTTGTTCTTCTGTCTCTAAATTTCTTAAATATATATCTGCATGTTGAATACTAGAGATCTCTAGATATTTTTAGACTAGCTTGGTATCCTTCTGAGAGTCTCACTGCATTGAGCCACACTGACATAATTGTAGGGAAAGGTTTAGGTTATTCAGTTGAGTATGTAGTATTTATCTGGGGATGAAATACCTTTATTATATTCCCTGGTCCAAATCCTATTTTATTCAGCTCCTTTAGTGAAACAGAAGCACCTGTCTACAATGCATCCTGCCAGGAGGTTGACATGAAATTTGAATCTCAAAATGGGGCATCTTCAGATGACAGCGTCCCTGTTCTAGCCTAGCTGGAGGATGAAAGCTTGGTGTTTGACTACATATCGTCATTCTGTGGAAGATTCAGAACCCATGTTCCCTACCTGCTGGGTAACTAATGTCAACAACAGACCATTATATAAAAGCTGGCTGGTGGTGACAGTCCAATCGATGTACGTGGTAAAGTGATTGTGACTGCTGTGTGTTTTGGTGAATTCAGGGCTGTCATCATACATTAGGAATGCTCTGAACACAGGAGCAGTAGGTTCCCCTGTGGACCTAGGCAATGCCTTGTATTGTCTCTGTATGGCTGGGATACTTAAGCAAGAGTTGGGTTTCTAGCAATTCGGTTTGGAGCACTAGCACAAATACCTAGGTTCAGGTATCTTGAGATCTGTGTCGTTCAAAAAGGAGATGCCAGTTAATTTAGAATTCCCTTGAGGTTAGCCTGAATTTATAAGCTGTCTGGTTGAGTCATTGTTTTGAATGCAAGAACTATAATACTGTCCAACTCCCATGTTAGGAAAAGTTTTGATGGCTTAAATCTATCCATTTATATGTTTATGCTTTGTTTCCCATTCTGTGACACAGGCTTCTCTACAAATATGGCACATGTCTTTCTCACAGTTTCCTGAGATTATATCCTTAAATGTTTCTAAAATGCTTTTGGTATAAATGGAAGGTCTTTACAAATTCCAACAAGTAAATGCAACTAGAGCTACATCTATGCTAGTAAATCAAGAGAGTGGTAAGTTAAACACTTCTGGCCTGAGCAAACTAACAGTCTTCTAAATAATTCCTGTGTATGTATGAGGAATTAGAAATTTTCAGATCTCTTTCTTATTACTGTTTTGGACATTGTCAGCCCCTTTTGCAGGCTAAAAGAAATTATCACCACAGATACTGGCAGTTCTCTGTTAGTTGACTTCAGTGATGGGGAATGTTCCTGGATGCATTTAATTTACTCATCTAGGCAAAATTTAGATCTATATACTAACCTTCTATTTTGGGCAACATAGACTTTTATGCCTTCTTCACGATCAGTCCGACAGCAAGCAGGGAAGTTTACTCTTTTTATTTTGTCATAGTATTCTCACATACAACTAAAACAGATTCTAAGTGTTAAAACAATACTATCTTATAATTGTAATCCTTTATAATATCTGGAAGTGTACTTTTTAACCATTTTCACAGAATCACAGAATCACCTAGGTTGGAAGGGACCCTTTAAGATCATCTAGTCCAACCAATGAAAAAAAAAAAAAAAAACAAAAAAACACACAGAAAAAACACATCACACACATACAAAACAAAACACACCACACCACACAAAACCCACACACACACCACCACACCACCCAACACTAATCCATATCCCCGAGCACCATGTCAACTCCTCTCTTGAATACCTCCAGGGAAGGTGCCTCAACCACCTCCCTGGGCAGCCCATTCCAATGCCTGACAACCCTTTCAGTAAAGAAATATTTCCTAATATCTAACCTGAACTTCCCCTGGCGTAACTTGAGGCCATTGCCTCTTGTCCTATCATCTGTAACTTGGGAGAAGAGACCGACCCCCGCCTCTCTACAGCCTCCTTTCAGGTAGTTGTAGAGAGCGATAAGGTCTCCCCTCAGTCTCCTCTTCCCCAGACTGAACAACCCCAGCTCCCTCAGCCTCTCCTCATAAGACTTGTGCTCCAGACCCCTCACCAGCTTCATTGCCCTTCTCTGGACCTGCTCCAGCACCTCAATGTCTTTCCTGTGGTAGGGGGCCCAAAACTGGACACAGTACTCGAGGTGGGGTCTCACCAGTGCCGAGTACAGGGGGACGATCACCTCTCGGGTCCTACTCACTACACTGTTCTTGATACAGGCCAGGATGCTGTTGGCCTTTTTGGCCACCTGGGCACACTGCTGGCTCATGTTCAGCCGACAGTCGACCAACACCCCCAGGTTCTTTTCTTTTTTATTAGTTCTTTTTTCATCTGTTATGAATAGAAAGACAACAGACTGCAGGAAGATTTGGAATAATTTAGTTGTCCTTCAGATTAAAGTCACCCCTCTAAATGTTGTAAGACACTAAGTCCCTTTGCTGGATTCGGTGGAATCTCTGTGGTAGCTGGAAGGCTACGGTGCTACTCGAGTGGTAATACAAAATTGGTTTCATATAGTAATGAAAATAGAGTTCACAGCTGTCTGCCTCTATTACTTGGGCTTTGTGGTTCTAATTTTACTCAGCTGAAATAATATAAAAATGTTGTAAATAAAGGATATGCTTGAATACAGATAGCACTTAAAATTCGGAGGAAGTGGAAGGAACATAAGGATTAACACTCTATTGCACAGAAGACTGTAATCGGTGAAATAAGAAACACAACCAGTGAGAAGAAAGGTTTTGTGGATTTCCTTTATCAAAGGATGAAAATAGGGGATTATAACTTTCACATGAGCAGATTTAACACAAATATATGATATGCAACTCAAAATCTCAAACAATAAATTTTCATGTAATGTTAATAGATCAACATTACTGGTTGTTGTTCAGATGGTGAATTTTTTTCCAGATATTCTATGTAGCATCCAACACATTTGAGACCCCTGCATTATACGAATCTTTATTAATATTCTATTTATATACTAGACTTATAATAATTTTATGTTTAAACACACATCATACATTTTCAAATATATTTTGCTAATTTCATTTAATACCTTTTTGAGGCATTCAGGTTTTGAGATACTTATAACCTATTTTTCAATTAAATGTACCTTTGAAATATACTGAGATTTATATTTTAGTGGAATGCTCAAGGTCACATCCAGTGGTGAAGAATACAGGTGCCAATTTCACAGCCCACTACTCAGATCACCAGACCACACTCCTAATATTTTTGGT
This sequence comes from Limosa lapponica baueri, assembly GCA_002844005.1. Lineage (NCBI taxonomy): Eukaryota > Metazoa > Chordata > Aves > Charadriiformes > Scolopacidae > Limosa > Limosa lapponica. The sequence goes on from KZ505855.1 coordinate 603,641, forward strand.
AGACAAATAGCAACAAATTTTATTAGATGGTAACAGGGTACCATAATGTGCAATTTATTTTGGTATGGATTTCCTGTTATAATGACAAGATTATCTAGCAAAGCTATATTCCAATTGCTGGTGCTAAATAAATATTACTGTAACTACAGTGACTAGGTTTTCACTTTAATAAAAAAATAGTGTTTGTGTTTCATACATAAAATTTACATACATATTCTTTCATACTGATAAGACAAACATTTATCAGTTCTTAGGGTTTTCAGGTTCTCCTCTAAATCCTGTTTGTTTTGTCCACATTGTGACTTAAAGGCTTTAAGTAGTCTCTGAACCAGAGCATTGTTTTCATGAAATCCAAATATTATATTTTAATTTTTAATGAGCAGCATGTTTTTGTAGTTTGACCTCACTTTTTTACATTAGAGGAAATTTGTTCCTTATAACTTTTTCTTTAAGATACTACAGTTAAGATGTAGAGTAAATATGTCACTAAAAGTTTTTATGCTTAATGTTGAATAAATGGGGACATTTCACTATGCTGATTTGTGGTCTGACAACTCCAGAATGAAGATGACTTCATTGCCTTGTGGCTGAAAACTTCACAGAGTTTAGTATCTTGGAGAATGGATTCATTAAGTCAGCATATTAAATTAACTCTTCTTAAATAAAATAAAATTTAAAAAGCAACATCTAGTTTATAATTAATCCATGCATTTTATGTCTTCAAATGAAAATGTACTTAGAATGCTTAACAAATTTATGAAATATGTAATTCATAATGAGTTTGTAACTGATTAGCAAATCATACAGTTCTGCCTTAATTTTGTTGTTTTTTGAGATAATGTGATTTACAAAACAGTACATATTTCATGTCTATCTTTAGTACTAATTTCTACTAGTGAGGATCAACTACTAAGAGCTATGAATATCAGTAAACCAAAGTCAGCAAGGCCATTATGTCACACTGACAGAATATAAGCACAGGCTGCCCAGGGAAGTGATTGAGTCGCCATCCCTGGGGGTATTTAAAAGACATGTAAACTGGTGCTTCGGAACGTAGTTTAGTCATGGACTTGGCAGTGTTAGGTTAACGGTTTGACTCAATGATCTTAAGGGTCCTTTCCAACTTAAATGATTCTATGATTCTAGGATGACCATTCTCCAAGAAATGCCGTCTAGCTGGGTCTGAAGTCAACTACAGCCTTCTCCTTACTTTGTTCATCTCTCCATGGAATATTTGTTGCCTTTTGCTGATACAGCAATGCTTTCCTGCACGATGATCATAGATTCATAGAATGAATTGAGTTGTAAGGGACCTTAAAAGACCATGTAGTCCAATCCCCTGCCATGGGCAGGGACATATTTCATTAGATCAGGTTACATCCAACCTAACTTTGAACATTTATAATGATGGGGCATCCATAACTTCTCTGGCAATCTCTTGCAGTGTCTCACCATCCTCATAGTAAAGAATTTCTTCCCTATGTTCAATCTAAACCTACCTTCTTTCAGTTTAAAGCCATTGCACCCTGTCCTGTCTCCATGGGTCCTGGTAAAAACTGTCTTTCCATCTTTCTTATAAACCACTTTTATATATCGACAGCTCACAAGACGTTCTCCCTGACGCCTTCTCTTCTCCAGGCTGAACAACCCCAACGCTCTCAGCCTGTTCTCATAGGAAAAGTATTCCAACCCTCTGATCATTTTTGTGGCCCTCCTGTACACCTACTCTAACAAGTCCATGTATTGGGCTGTGGACCCCAGAACTGGATGCAGTACTCCAGTTTGGGTGTCACAAAAGCAGAGTCAAGGGGTAGAATCACCTCCGTTGACCTGCTGACAGTACTTCTTTTGATGCAGCCCAGGGTACGGTTGGCTTTGTCAGCTGCAAACAGACACTGCTGGCTCATGACCAGTTTTTCATCCATCAATATCCCCAAGTCCTTCTTAGCAGAGCTGCTCTCAATCCATTCATCCTGCCGTCTGTATTAATTCTGGGGATTGTCCTGACCCAGATGCAGGACCTTTCACTTAACCTTATTGAATCTCATATGCCCACTCCTCAAGCCTGTCAAGGTCCGTCTGGATGGCATTCCTTCCCTCAAGCGTATCAGGTGCACCACTCAGCCTGGTGTCATCTTCAAACTTGCTAAGGGTATACTCAATCCCACTATTTAATAGATATAATGATAATAAAGATACTGAACAGTATGTGTCCCAGTATGGACCCTTGACGAACACCACTCCATCTCCATTTGGACATAAAGCTGTTGATTGCAAGTTTTTGTTTGTGGCTGTCCAGCCAATTCCTTATTCATCTAACAGTCCATACATCATACCCACATCTCCCCAACTTAGTGGCAAGAATGTTGTGGGCCTTACAGAAGTCTAGGCAGATGATGTTTATAGCTTTTCCCTCATCCACTGATGCAGACACTGCATTGTAGAAGGCTACTAGATTAGGGCTTTCCCTTGGTGGACCCTTGTTGATTGTCTCTGATCACCTCCCTGTATTCCATATATTTTGACATGTCTTCCAGGAATATCTATCTGTTCCATGATCTTACTGGGCACAGAGGTGAGGCTGACTGGTTGGTAGATCCCAGGGTTCTTCAACTGACCCTTTGTAAAAATGGGGGTTATGTTTCCCTTTTTCCAGTCACTGGGGACTTTGTCTGACTGCCATGGCATCAAATATGATGATGGTAATGATATGGTAATGTGGGTCAGTTCATATTAAAGTCATGATATTATTTTTTTCATTTGAAATGAAAAGATATGTTCACATTACTGGAGAATATAACTGCACAAATTAGGGATACGTATGCAAGCTAGATCTGTGTAGATGTGTGTGCCCTACTATGTCATATTAAGGTATAAAATATATAACTAAGAGGAAGTGATAAATATAGACAATATTTAGATATTAGGTAAAAAATGTGAGTCAATCATAGGAAGATATTTGGAAGAACATCTTATCTCCACACCACTCCTGATATTAACAGTAATATTATTCTTACCTACCATGTGCTGACTCTAATAAGTGCCCCCTGTTTTGAAGAGGATCCTCCCACACACAAAATGAAGTAATCAAAAGTGCCACGAAATTCTGAGGTTCTGGCCTATGTTGGAGACAGTATATGTTTATCCCAGAAAACAGTAATGTATGTAAAAAGATGCTTTCATTTTCATATTAAGTAATTCCATTTATCTCCCCTGGCATGTCTCTGAAGGAGCACAGAATAATAATCTGAAGTTCAAATAAAGTATTGTCAAGAATGTCCATAAAAATCAAAGAGAATACATGATATACATCCTAGAAATGCTGAAAATATAGCTATATTGCCTTCTTCTCCTTCCTATTCTGTCCATCTGTTGTTTATGCTATACTTTTTACTTCAGTAGTGGAATTGCATGGTTTTTTTTCTTTGATTTCTGTGGTTTAGTTATGATAGCCTTTCTGATTTAAAATATCTTATTCATGAGTTGTCTTTTTTTTATTTCAATGAGACAAATATCTGTCCATACAAGCTAATACTCAACTTGCTTGGTTTTGAGCAATATATTTTTTTTAAGTTTTTCTCAATATTGCATGCTTATAAGGACTAATCTTATTATTAATTCCTATTCAGATTTCAAGTGAATAAAATAAAAAATAGTAACATGATGATTAATATCCCCAAGTCTTCTGTAGTTCTACTTTTCTTAAAAACCAAAATGCAAAAATTACTCTATTTCTATTTCTTTAATGGCTAAATGAATGTGTTCTTACCTGTTAATTTCTAATCATACCATCGTTAACTTAATGTTTCATAAGAGATTTTTTTTTCACTTTTTCATTTATGTCAATATCCTTGAAAATTCTTGCTGATCTGTTCATGTATCTGTGATGCAGACAACACACTTCTGTATTGTGTGAGGAGAGCACAAGAAGAATTAATAATATCGTGAATTCAAGGTTAATATAGTCTTGCGCCAAAAGCTGGAGAGAATGACAAGTCAGCTTTTCAACAACCACTTATCATCAAATTTAGACAACACAGTATTCCCATAAATATTTCAAGCAAAATAGCACCCATGTGTGTCCATGAATTTACAACTCTTTTCACTCTAATTACATATGTTCTCCAAGTAACTGGTCCTTCCCCTTGTAATCATATTTCATATCTGACAAGGTAATAATGTTGTTAAATCAGCAAAATAGTTGCCTTATGTTAGTCTTTATACATGTAAACTAACACAAATGTTTTAACTATTACCCACATTGGATTTGGATACTAGCACTCTTACCAACCACAAAGCATAGCTTTTACTATTTAAACATGTCTCATTAAGAAATTGTTGCATTGTTGAGCACTTACGAAATAATTCTTCTAAGATTGTCAAAATTGTTTCCTCAACTCATCTCAAAGTACCTTAACCTTCAGCTAAGTTCATACTCATGAATTAATGAGATGTAGAAAAATCCACCTGTAAAGCAAGTTTTGAGATTATTCAGACATCCCACCGGTGGGGTTTTTTTGTTGCTTGGTTTTTGGGGTTTTTTTGCCAGCAATTATTACCCCTAAGCGGAATTCTACAACCAGTAAAACAACATGATTCTCACCAGCTCTCTCTTAATAGTATTAAGGTGAAATTCCATTTCAGCATCTAAACTCATTTATCTGTGCTTGCTAATTGACCCAAATTGTTTGCATTCTTATAAGCTGTAGTGCATTCTCATAAAATTTGCACCTTTACAGAACAGGCGTATTCTTTCTCCTAAACGTATGGCTATGTTCGGATTTACTTAACAATTAAAACCACTAAAGTAGTTGGAAATGAAATCTGTTTCAGTAGATAGGTTGTTTCTTTTAAAAAGTGTAATTACCTGTGCAGTAGTTCAGCATAAGGTTTTCATACAATCCAATTACCACCTGAAAATGGGCCTTAGCTGACACTCATCTAGACATTCAGCATACAGGGGATTTCTACCCAAGATACAGAAGACTACAAGTATTATCTGGGTATGCAAATTACCTTTTTTTTTCTTGAATTCTTTTGTGTAGAAATCAGCTCAGTTCTTTAGATGTCTTTCTACTTAATCTTAAGAATTGCTTAATTAGGAAATGACAACACTCTTTTTATTTATATTCTTTTCAATTATTTGTATCTGCCATATCTTAAAAGTGGGATAACATGAAGAATATATTACATGATATAAAGAATATCAGCAAGATAAGCTTACAGTTTAATTGTGGTGCCCTATTTCAATGAATAATCTGAGTTTGGTAATCATTAACATACAATAGAAAAGACTGACACACATCAGCAACTACAAACTAAGACTATGCTAGTTAAAGAAAATGCTGGGATGATATATTAAAGTTAATCAATGTAAGCACTGAAAAGAGGCCCCTCAATTTGCTGATCTGTGCATTCTAAGTTAAGCTGAGAAAGTTTTTTCTAATTTATTCATTGAATTTCACCTCTCCCTGTTCTTGAATTCTCTATGGGCAAATTAGAATGCTCTCAAATGTATTAATCATTTTGTAGCGTCCAGAACATTTTTTTGTGAATTATTTTTATCTGTAAAAAATTTAGAAGTAGTGTGTAAAAAATAAATATTTAAAATTCAAATCCATCTTGTCTGATTAGTTAATATGTGAATCTAAAACCTAAATCAGACTTTCAAATGCTTATAAATGATTTCTTGTATCTGTCTGAAATGTTCTTGGCCAAATTTAGGTGCTGAATTTTGTATTAGTAGTAATCTATTTAATTTATCATTAATTAGTTTTAGGATAAGCAAATATATTAACTCACTTTCATATTCTGCTTTCTGCATTACAGCAAAATGATAAATAAAATTTAAAATATTACATTATTAACATTGCTAAGGACATGGGGGAGCATTTAAGTGCACTGTATGTTTCAAATGAAAACTAAATATCAATTTAGTCAGTCTAAAACTTGTTCACTATAATCTATTTATAGTTTTAAATCAAACTCATGGAAATATATCTGCTACGTTCTAGGAAACATACACTTGGATTTTACTTTCGTGTTGGGCATTGTTGCTTATGTGAGAAAGATAGCTAAACTAGCTAACAGTGAAATGTTAGTAAAGATTTGTCTGTTGTCTTTTAGTTTCTCTTTTTGCCTGCTGTCAGTCTGCAATTTATCTTTTTTAAGTATGTTCTCATTCAAGATTGGTGGTCACTATATGGCAAACTCAGCAGCATAGCTACTGCATTGCACATAGAATTGTGTTACCATTCTTCCAATTACACCTGCTATCTTTTTCTTAGACTTCCCTTTGTCTACTTATTTATTGTGTTACTGTCCATTATTCCCTGTGAGGAAAAACAAAAAAACTTATTTATTGTCTGACCTGTGCAATGCATCTGCTGTTTTCAAGTTCTTATGAGTAACTGGGAATGCTGGGAAAACAGCATTTTTTAAGGATGTTCTACTCATAAATTTTCTGAATATTTTTTAGTCCTTTGAAAAAATCATTAGCAATTAAAAATAAAATCTAAAAGTTTTGAAACTTGGTTTTCAGGTTCATATGCTGAAGTCCGGCTGGTTATCTAAGAGGTACCTTTTCATTTGAGCACTCATCTGGAAATATCAAACACACACACAGAAATAAAATTTTAAAAGAAGTAGTTCCACATATCTATTTCTAAAAGGCCTTTAAAATTTCAGAAAGGGTGGTACTTTATATGTTTTAAAGTGCTGCTCATTTTTACAGGTGGACTAGTTCTCCCATACATCATTAACAAAACTATGTAGCACATAATACCTAAAAAAGAAATGTTGAAAAATTTTTTCCATTGTATAATGAAATAATAGAATAATAGCTATTCTAAAAAGTTGAAAAGAATGTAGAAAAACAAATTTATAGTCAGTAAGAACACAGGACAGTAAAAAGCATAGAACACAGAAGCACACACTAAGGAAAATAAAAAGTTATAATTTCTTTTTATATAATAAAATTAATCCAAAATATTTTGTGGCAGTTGACATCAGAAAATGGTCTGGTTAATCTGAAAAATGTATTTTTACATATGGTGTATAGACAAAAGTTTTAATACAATTAAGATACGACTGAAAAAGACAAGACATTTCGCTTCACTATCTTTAGCTACCAATGAACACATCAAGTTATAGATTGTTTTTTAAATGCACTTTTAACTTTTTGGTGTCAGATATCTTGAAATCATTTTGCTTTTGTCTCTGCCTTATTGGAAAAAATAACTGGACACAACAAAAACTCACTGAAGCAGTTCTTATCTTCTGATATTGAACTAAGAACAGCAATTCATTATGGGGCACTAAAAGACGGGTTTGCAACAGGCGAAACACACTTTATTACGTTTAGTGAAATATTCCAGTTCATAGGAACAGTTCAATGTCAGAATTGCAGCAAACAGAAAAGAATACTTTAAGATAACAGAAGTGATAGCGTTGTTTCGTGCTGGACTATAACCTTTACCTATTGTCCTGGTTTCAGCTGGGAGTTTTCTTTCTAGTGATTGCCGAAAGGAATGTTAACAATGCATATTGTTCTAGCTGTTGCTAAGTGATGTTCATGCTTTTCAAGGACTCTTTTCCGCTTCCCATAGAAGCTGAGAAGGAGCATAGAAAGAACAATGCAATGGCCAATGGAATATTCTGTGCCATAGTTGTCATGCTCAGTATATAAACGGGGGTTGACCAAAGCTGGGTGGGGAGTGGGAATCCGCGATCACTTCTCTAGATGGTGTCAATACCCTGGGTGGTGAGAGTGACTTCTGTCATTATTATTATTGCTAATATTATTGTTATTTTCATTTTCTGTGATTGTTTCTATTAAACTGTCTTTATCTCAGCCCACGAGGTTGGTTGTTTTCCTTTCCTCTCCTCCTTTCCTTCCTCTTCTCCTTTCCTACCTCTTCTCCCTGCCCTTCTTGGGGAAGGAGGAAAACTGCTTGAGTGGCTGTGTGGCCATAGCTACCAGCTGGGGTTAAACCACACCGATTTAAGAGCAAACACAAACATTTACATTCTGGAGGAGGAGTTTTAAATAAGTTAATACTTAAGAACACATTCCCTAAGTATTTTTCCAATGCCTTTTAATTTAAATTTGGTTTAAGAAATACCTGTAAGAGGTGATACAAAGGATGGAGATAAAGTAACAAATCACTAATCTTTTGCTTTTTTACACCATCCAGTAATCAATCCATAGCAGTAAAGAAATTTTTAAAAAATAGCAGAACTACTTGAAGCAACAATTTTTCTATTTGTAATATCTGACCAAGGACTTACTTGAGTTTTCAGAATGCAATAATTCTTCATGTATAATACTTGTTGGAAAATGCAAAACAGAATACAACCCTGAATCGGTTGACTGTTCTGGATTCTACTGTAATTCTACTGTAAAGGAGAAAAAAATATTTTGTTCTTGTAAATTAAGATGTAAGGTTTTCCCTATAACTTGTGCATGTAGCATATGCAAAATCAGCAGATGGAACTGCAAAGGAAGTTGGTAACTGTGATGCTGGCACTGTACCATTCACCCAAACACTGGAAATCTTGCAATTAGGTTATAATTGATCATCTCAGTAATAATCTATTCCAGTTCTAGGAAACATGAAAGGTGCCCTAACTCAGCCCTTAAAAACTTCAGTAGTTTTTGGACAGAGAATTGAGGTTTTTTATTTCTTCTGAGAGTTTTGAGTCAAATTGGTAAAAAAAATTTTGAAATAAAATGGAATGGTATTCCATTCTGTTTCAGTTTAAGTGAAAAAGTTCATTACAACTCATATTATAAATTGCTCTCCCCTTATTTTTCATATTTGCCTTTATACCCATTTTCCTTTTCTCATGTTTCCTGCATTGTTCCCTAGTTTTGCAAAATTTTGCTGTTCCTGAATTTGTTTTTTTTTCTTCTGTCATCTAGAAATATTTTAAAAATAAACCTGAGAATATTTTGAAAAAAATGAGTGAAAAGGAAGTACAAAGGAAAACCGGGGTGTTGGTTTACTTATTTCAAGAAAGTAAGCAAATCCCTCTATTAGAAAAAAGATATGATGAAAAGAGGAGAAAAAAAAAAACCAAATTTTCAACAGCCAGAATTTTTGGGGGGATTTTAAATAGTCACTGAAATTAACTCAAAATATAAATTTGTATTGGATGTTTGGGGCCAGATGCTGGCAGCTGGGGGCTGCAGGGTGGCCTCTGTGAGGAGAGGCCAGGGCTGCCCCATGCAGATTATAACCAGCTCCAGCTGTAGAGGATTGTAAGCAGGGCACAGCTGAAGTCAGCCAAAATCATGGTGCCTCTGGGAAAGCATGTTTAAGAAAGGGCAAAACCAGCCCACAGGCAGTCAGGAGTGAGGGGAAAAAAAAGTGTGAGAAATAGCCCTGCAGACACCCAGATGAGAGAGAGAGGGGGAAGGGCTACTCCAGGCACTGGAGGAGAGATTCCACTGCAGCCCATGGAAGATACCACATTGGAGCAGCTTGTTTTTCACCCTGGACTGCAGCCTGTGGACACCCCACGCTTGGGTGGGGGAAAAGTGTGAGGGAGAAGGAGTACCAGAGAGAACAGCAACCCTGTGGTATGTGCTTGTACTGACCCTAATCACCCATCCTCCATCCCACTGTACTGCACAGGGGATGGGGAAAGAAGCTGGGAGTGAAAAACCAAAGGTGACCATGGGAAAGGGAGGAAGAAAGGGTTGTTTTAATAGTTGTTTTTGTTTCTCACTACATTAATCGTTTTCAATTGGCAAGAAATTAAATTAATTTTGCTTGAGTCTGTTTTGCCCATGACAGTAACTAATAAACAAACTCCCTGTCTTTATCTTGCCACAGCTTTCTCAGTCTATTTTCTTCCCCATCCCCTAACCCCACCAAGGCTAATCTATCACAAAAGCTAACAATTATTTTCTGTCAATTTCAAACAACATTGTATTTTACTCATTACAGTTGATATTATTGTTATTATTGATGTTTATTAACAGGAGAAAATTTCATTATTTCTTAAATTCTGTTGTTAGGCAGCATACTTTTTTAACTAGAAAGCTTTGAGAGGTTGGAGTATTCTGATGTGTTCCTTTGACTTCAGAGCAAAATTTGAGCCCTAACCAGTAGTTGAGTACAGATAGGGCTCTCTGGTAACTCTTCACAGCTAATTTGGAGGTTTGGAGACTAAGAAACAAGAGTTTTCTCACTTTTAATGTTTGCTGAGGCCCTAGCACGCTACATTGCCAGAGGCAAGTGACACTTTTTATCTGTGAGAAAAGCCTTCAAGATGAATTTCTGTTTAATGGAACTCAGTTTAACTGAAGCAGAGCTGTCAGGATGGACCAACATACTGCATTCAATGAATAAGATTCATTCTAATATGCCCCTCTGAGTACTAGAAAACAAGACCAATCTCATTCCTTTTTGTCAGTCCCCAAAAAATTGCATTATCTTGCCCATTTTCCACCATTATATGAGCTGTTTATATAGAACCCAGCCTGTCTGCCAAGACTAAGCCTGGACCCTACTGAAGTCAAAGCATTTTAAGTGGAGTAAATGTTGACGCAGTTTTAACTGCTTATCAGGATATTCTGTTATACCTACATAGTAACGTAAAATACTTGATAAGACAATGTAAAAACTAATACACTGTAAAGATATTAAGTGTAGGACATACACTAAAAACATAATAATAGTTCTTGTATTGTGTAGTTCGTTATTAGTCAGACTTCTTCTTCATTTGTTGTGTCAGTATAAAAGGGTCACAAACAGAAGGGCCTTACTGTACCAGCAGTTGACATGTATGTCAGTAGAAACACAGAACATCTGATGAAATAGTAAATGGCTTCCTATCTGTCATAGTAGTCATGCTCCAAGACAATGTAAGTGGCCTTCACCTTCAAAAAATGAAACAATGATGTAATAAAGGAGAAAAAACCAAAAATTACAGCTGTATATTTTTAATTAAATGGAATGTGATTCCACAGAAACAGTTGGGTCTAGGATGTTAAAGTTTGAAAGGGTGACTGTAGTCTTTTCTAGGAAACTACTTTAATTTTCAATTCCCTTCATCATATATGATTTTCTACTTAATTGTTCTTACTGAAATGTGATCTTTTTGTCTATTTATCTTTACCCTCTAACCTCTAAAAAGGATGTCAGACTTTTTGGTAAATTACTTCAATTTAAGCCTGGTGAAATTACAGTAGTTCAAAGTAGGTGGTATTTAAAATGAAAGAATATTAAACATACAGACCTGTTTCTGGAATGTTGAGAACACATTTTTTTCTCTATGCTTTTCACTCATGACATCTACAGCAAGGCAAAAAATTAATATACAATTCCTGGCACAGGACTGAAGGAACCTGAAAGAGAAGAGTCATGCATACATCTGGAGGCCAACAGTTAGATCAGCTGAGATACACTCTCAACCCACATTAAACTGAAGCAACTAGTCGTGTTTAGGATTGCTGCAGTGCAGAGCACTTAAGCTACAGATTGTCTTCCTTGAGACTATAGGGAGACATCTCTTTCCACCTATTTTTCAAGGGATGAGTCTTATGACCTCTGTGAAATATCAAAATTTGAAGTAGCCAAGTTATCCCTGACTTTTTCTAACCTTTTGTCCTAGGATGACGTATAGAAGTATGTGTTTAAAATATGAAATACCTGAAGCAAATAAAAAAAATTTACTCCACTTTGGTTAATGTGTCCCATTTGTCCTCAGATGTTCACTAACTTCAGCCTTTCATGAATAAACACTGTAGTATAAAATGTTTGATTTTTAAGGCTGAAGTAGCTTATAGAATACCAGCTGGTTCAATGTGAATCATGCAAATTCTGGTGACATATGTATGTTTTGAAGTTATGGCTTGTAAAAAAGTTGATCTTTCTGGAAAAAAAAAATAAATTAATATGAGTGTAGTTCAAAGATTAGGTAAAGTATACCTTACTACATTCTGTAATTCTCTGCTACTAATGTGAACTTGAATTGCTAACGGAACATAGAGATTTTATACAAAACTCCCTACTTTTTTTTTTTTCCTCTTACAGTTATGAATAACCATTTTAATGTCAGCCCAAAGTACACTGAACTGTCTCGGAGAATGAAACTACTCTATGGGTA
>KZ505855.1:619125-642367 GCA_002844005.1 Limosa lapponica baueri
TGGCAAACAGGGTCAGCAGACTTGGTTGTTTACCCTGTGGAGGGGTTGCACCTGTGGGGAGGCATGAACAGGACAGGTGACCTAAACTGACCAGTAGGGTATTCCTTCTCATGTACCATGCTCAGTATAAAAGCTGAGTGAGCAAAAGGGTCAGGTTGGCTCATCTTCAAGGGTTCTTTTATGAGAACTCTTCTTCAGTGGCTGTCTTTAATGACTGACATCTGAGGAGGACCTTGTCAGTTCATCTACCTTGGATACCCATCAATGAGTTCTGGAATCCAGTTCCCGTTTGTCACTGAGTCCAGTCTGGAACTTTCCCAGTGCCTGCCAGTAACATCTTCCTTGGAACTTGATACAGTTTTGTATGTATTTATATATATGGTATCTATTTCATTATTTCCTTTTTTAATTTTATTATTAATATTTCATTAAAACAATTTAGGTTTTTTTTTTCCTAAACTCATAAATCTCTTTGTCTCTTTTCTTCCCCTCCTTGGAACAAGAGGTGGCGGAGAGCACCTGCCATCTTGTGATTGGCCAACCCAGCCCAAATCATGACAATAGCGGATCTCTAATGTGGTAAAATAAAACAGAAGACAGTAAATGCTTTGGCATCCCATTGATTAGAACAAATTGAGTGTGTTTCAAGAGAGGCCTAAATTCTAATGAGTTTTCTTTTTTTAAACAAACAAAGCAGTACTTAATGATACATTTTTACTGGATATGGCTTTTCCTCATAGATATTTTCAGTCCTGATCAATCTAGCAAACAGAATACAGGCCTCAAAATTCACATTTTGCCATTCTGGTCTCAGTCCTGCAAGTGATTCATTTTGTGACCTGTGACAATAAATTATGCTTTCCCTAGCTCTAAGGAATAATACCTGTATGTCACACAAGAGCTGTGAAATTACATTAAAATACATTTATAACATGTTACAGTCCTCAGATTAAAGGTATGATGGATATTTTTAGAAGCTGAAATGCTAATCAGAGAAGCTATGCTTTGAAGTACTTGTGAATTTTGTTAACTTTTGATTTTTTTATGGTTGATGGGCTTGTAATTGTCAGATTTACCCACAAATAGTTCTTGTTGGATGTCTAGCCAGACCAGATGAAGCAATTTCTTGCTTCTTACCATCAGCTAAGGAAAAACCATGCCCAGGTAGGCAACATAAAAGGGAGCAACTCTAGACCTTTACAGTGGGTCATGTAAGACTGCTCCTCTAATTGAGGCCCATTCCCTATTCTGCCCTTCCAGAGCAACAAAATTCTCTGTTATGTTCTGCAGGCTACAGCAGGTTTACAGACCAACACATCTAAATATACCTCTAAACTCCCCTTCTCATCAGCAAAGCTTTTGATATTTTTATCAGTGGAGACTGGAGAGCAAATACAGCCACTAAAGCTTTAGTTGTTGCCTGAATAGAGGAGCATAGCAACTTTTGAGGTACCCTAAGGTGTACAGGAGCCTATTCTAGCTCTTGAATATTATATATGTGTTTGTGTGTACACACACAGAGATTTATAAAAACACATAAAAATTAGAGCCAACTGGTGGTGTCTGGAAGAAAATGTTTCATTTTTCTTACTTTGTTTTTCAGAAACAGTGAATCATAAAAACTGATGTACATACATATATCCAACAAATTTCTTCCTAGATTTCCTTATCATAAACTTAGGGATCACTATGCAGGTTGTATCTCCCAAGGTTTGCAGCTTCCAGTTTTAAGGTAGCCTGCTACTTGCCATTACCAGGGTTTCTAGGACATCCTCTTTTGCTTTGGAGCAACCTCCCTCCCAGGGTGGTTTTCTCGGGTTAACAGCTTTATGTAGCTGAAGATGTTCAGTTCCATAACTTCAAGATTACCAAATATCTAGGCAGTTTGGGAGGCTGCTGAATATATGAAAAGAAAGCAAAAGAAGGGATAGTGTTCCCCTGTAAGAAACTGAAAATGTTTCTTGAATAAAACAAGTCAGTACAGAAAGAGATAGCTTAATTTAATCAAAATTAAGCTAGTCTCCTGGCATTTAATGACATAAAAGCTTTTAAAATGAGAACTGGGGGAAAGCTGGTAGCTACAGAAGACCGTGGAGTTTGGGTAACTCTTCTGTGTATAAAGATAAAAATTCTTTATGCCTAAGACATGAACTGAACTGGAGGGATGTCATTCAAATAGAGACAATAAATTAAGAAAAGAACTGAAAGTGAGATACACGTGCCTCTACATGAATTTTAGAAGGAATATGGTAGAAGTACAAGACTATCTAGTCTTCAATGAACAAATGCGGTGAGAGATCAGACACATAGCAAGGACAGGTCATACAAAATACCTCAGCTACAGAAACATAGTTTTAAGTAAATGTCATGTTGGCATGCAATACAGAGATCAATTTTATATTTTTTTTTTTAATTACTATCAGTGCTTCATGGACCAGCTAACTGCAGACATACAGAAAAGGATAAACAACCTCTCTGTAGTCACTGAATGCTACGAAGAAAATGGTTCAAAATCCATAGTTAAAGTTATATTGAAATATGTAGATTCAGCATCTTTATATGAGCAACAAAGGTTGAAATATGCACCAGTACAGCGCTGATCAATTTGGGAAAGGGTAACTATGCAAAAATGAAGAAGCTTCCTAAAAAAGCTAATAGACAACCGAAAGAATTAAATCCTCATAATATAGGCATTACTAAAGGATAACAAAGGGAAACATAAGTCTAATTAAGATTATCTGCTAATAGAAGACTGAGGAAGAAAAGGAAGTTGAAAGCTCAAATAGTAATATAAGGGAGGTATCTAGAAACTATAAGGTATCCTTCAAAAAGCTGAAGTCATATCCTTACATTGAAAAGAAACAAAAGGGATTATAAAATGTGAAAGCATAAAATGGTAATTAAAAAGAAGGACCAAGTGGCAAAAGGAAACAAAACTACTATTCTTTTTTTTTTTACACACATCAGGATCAAGAAGTCTGTATGGCCAGCCGATGATCAGAATATAAAAGGAGTACTAAAAACAAACAAGCAGAAAAAGGTCATTCTTGAGAGGCTGCAGTGGTGATCCTTGCAGAAGAAAAAAGAGAGAGGAGAGTCCCATTAGGGAGCCACTCTCAGCGGGAGACTTATCAAGGATCTGTCTGAAACTGAGTTATTGTAGGAGAATTTATGGAAAAAAAATGACAAATGAACAATAATGAATTTCCAGGACCAGATGTTATTCATGTAAAAGATCTAGAGGAACTGAAGGATGAAATATCTGAATTACAAAGTTTCATGTAGCTTTCCACTTTAAAGAACCTTAGATGCTGAAGATCAGAAGGTGGAAAATTTGACTTCATTTTTTTAAACGGGCTCCAAAAAAGGAGGGGGAAACTATTTAGTTTACATAGATTTCAAAAGGCCTTTGATGACTTCTCTCACACAAAGCTTTTAAGTAAATTAGGTGGCATGAGCAAAGCCATTTGTTGCATAGATAAATGACTGGTTAAGAGAAAGAAAACACAACTAGGAGTAAATTGTCAGTTTTTGAAGTGGAGACAGGTCATCAGTTCTGGTAAGCAGGGGTCTGTACTGTAAAATGTATTCATCATTGACCTGGAAAGCAGGAGATCACTGAAAAGAAAAAGGCTGCTGAAAATACTGTATTATTCAGGATAGTAAGGATGAAATCTGACTGTGAGGAATTGAAAAAAGACTGTGTAAGATTGAAAGGGCAATGAAGTGACAAATGAAATTCATTGTAAATAAATGTAAAGTAATGTACATGGGAGAAAAACAATCCTAATTTCACATAAAAAATTATAGACTCTAAAGTAACCATTACTTCCCAAGAGTGATATCTTGGGGTTGTTAAAAAATGTTCCCTAACACTAGTTTAATAATACCAGTGGTCAGATAAACAAATAAAATGTTGGGGACTATTAGGAGAAAAAGACAGAACAAAACACAAGCTACCATAATGCTGTTAGCTGACTTTCTCACACCATGAATAACGGAAGCAGCTCTGATTCTAAAAAAGTATGCAATAGACTTGGAAAAAATCCAGAAAAAGGCAGCAAAATACAGAATAGTTTCTGTACGAGGAATGGCTGAATAGGCTAAGCACATCTAACCTAAGAAGTATTGCTTAGAGGAGATATGATCATAGAATCATAGAATGGTTTGGGTTGAAAGAGACCTTAAAGATCTCTGAGTTCCAGCCACTAGGACAGGTTGCTCAAAGTCCCATCCAGCCTGGTCTTGAACACTTCCAGGGATGGGGCATCCACAGCTTCTCTGGGCAACTTGTTCCAGCATCTCAGCACCCACACAGTAAAGAATTTCTTCCTAATACCTAGTCTAAATCTCCCCTCTTTCAGTTTAAAAACATTACCCCTCATCCTATTGCTACACTCCCTGATAAAGAGTCCCTCCCCATCTCTCCTGTAGGCCCCCTTCAGATAGTGGAAGGCTGCTCTAAGGTCTCCTTGGAGCCTTCTCTTCTCCAGGCAGAACAACCCCAACTCTCTCAGCCTGTCTTCATAGGAGAGGTGCTCCAGCCCTCTGATCATCTTCATGGCCCTCCACTGGACCTGTTGGTCCATGTCCTTCCTGTAATGAGGACTCCAGAGCTGGACACAATACTCCATGTGGCGTCTCACCAGAGCAGAGTAGAAGGGCAAATGATAGGGGTCTATAAAAAAAGGAGTAGCAAGGGAGGGCAACAGGTTATTCTCTGTACGCATTAACAAGACCCTGGGCTTGAGACAATCATGCTGAGACTACAGTTCAGCTTACCTAGTTAGGGAAGTGATGAACAGTGTGGAAGTGGAACAAGGATGTTACTGAGTTTAGAGGTCTCAATAATGGACATTCTTCTCAGCACAGCAGGAACAATGTACTAAACCATGTAGTTCATTCTTCTTTTTTTACTCATGGGACATTTTCATGTCTCCCAAGTTCATGGTAGACAAGCAAGTAGCAAAGATTTCCTTGGCTCACTGAGGTTTCTTATTTTCAGAGGGCATCACCATTCAACATATGTTTGAAATGATGAAGACAAGAAAATGATTTGGAGCATGTACTCAGAAATGTGTTTCCAAGGTAAGATTGGTGCTGGGTGCCATGTAGCCTGGGTGCTACGAAGCCTGCAGAAGTGTTTCATGGGGAGATGCAGGGAAGCTCATAGGGCAGACACTTCAAAGGTAAAAAGCAGGCAGAGGATACCTTTTCTCCTGAGTTACGCTGGAGAGTAAAAAGTCGTAGGATCAAATGTGACCCTCAAATCCTGAAAGAAAATGTGCAGGATGTTGCACTCAGGACACCTAGTGAACTGTGCAAGTAGCATGTGATCCATCAAGTCCAGCTAAGTGGAAGGTCTTCCATTTTAATGCTGCTGACCTGAATTATTGTCCAGCATGCCCTATTGTGGGGGACAGTTTCTGCTGCCTGACAAATGTATTGTGGAAAAGCAGCTCAGCTAGGGGTGTCCTCACATTTGTGGCTATGGGGAGCTGGCAATATTGGAAGATTTACATGCCCTGACAACAATGAGAAACGCTTGGTCATAGTAACCTCTTGTGCTAAGGGGTAGTGATCATATTCAAGCTCTTAGACGTGGCAGAAAAAGACACATACCAGCATTCTTCTCACCATAGTACCTGCATCACTGGGGAATCTCTGACTGGCATTGAAGTGGAAGATTTTGACCAGGCTATATGTGTCCTAGGCCTTGTCCCTGTTCTTCCCAGAGGAGACCCAATACCATTGAGAAAACATAGTACAGACCTTATTAGGGAAAGTCCAGCGTTTTCTTCTGGAAATGGATCTGATTCACAGAGGACAGACATCTCTACTGAGAGAGCATGACAACATGGAAAGGATTAGCTGGCTAATGAGCAGTACTTTTTGCAAAAGGAAGGCACCACAGCAGTCCTGCTTACCCTCTACAGCTGTTTTGTCCCAAGCAGTTGCTTGAAAAGGATCAATGGCAGGGCAGATGTAGGTGGTCTGGCAGACAGATCAGAGCTCCAGAGTCCAACTGACTAGAGCCAAAGAGGATATAGTACCACTGACCTGACAGGCCTCTCTGTATACCAGGGCTTCTGGCTCATGAGATGCACATTACCAGCAACACCAACAAGGCTACCTCCTATATGGCTTTCTGAGTGCCAAACAAGCACATCCTGTCAGAAGGACGACTGAAATACAGAATTATGGAATAGTTTTGCTTGGAAGAGACCTTTAAGATCATCAAGTCCAATCATTAACCTAGCACTGCCAAGTTATCACTAAACCATATGCCCTCAGTACTACATCTATACGTCTTTTTCATCTCTAGGGATAGTGATTCAAAGACTTCCCTGAGCAGCCTTTTCCAATGCTTGAACCATAGAATCACAGAATTGATTAGGAGATACTACTCCTTTCAGGTAGTTGTAGAGAGTGGTAAGTTCTCACCTCAGACTCCTTTTCTTCAGGCTAAACAACCCCAGTTCCCTCAGCCACTCCTCATAAGACTTCTGCTCTAGATCCCTCACCAGCTTTGTTGTCCTTCTCTAAACATAAGGGGCCCAAAACTGAACATAGTACTTGAGATGCAGCCTCTCCAGTGTTGAGTACAGAGGTACAATCACTTCCGTCGTCCTGCTGGTCACACGATTTCTGGTACAAGCCAGGATCCTATTGGTCTTCTTGGCTACCTGGGCACACTGCTGCCTCACATTCAGGCAGTTTTCCAACCACATTTCCCCACACCTGTAGCATTGCATGGGGTTGTTGTACTCAAGTGCAGGACACAGCACTTGGCCTTGTTGAACTTCATACCATTGGCCGAGACCAATGGTATGACAATGGAGTAGAGCTGGCCTTACATGAGGCTGTTCTTGACCAAAACTGGTTGTATTAGTCAGGTCCCAAGTGGTCTTAATCAAACACTCTGCAACAGTGTACAGCCTGGAGATAGCTGTTGCTGTCAAACATCTGTCTGCAAAACCTTTCTGAGGCCTTTAGGCCCCCTTTTTTGAGTCTTTTCCCATCTTTATTTGGAAGAATCATTATTGGCACAGCATTGGCACATCTACCTTTGCAGCAAAACACTGTGAGAAATGCAGTCCGAAGCATTAGCTTTATGTTCCTAAGGTTATAAATAAATAAATAAAGTAAAATGCTATTTAGCTACTAAAAGAATCAGAATCCTTCTTCCTGAAGAAATTTGATCTTTGCTTACTGCTTTTTTCTTTATTTTTTTCATGGAAATTTCCCAATTTCAGATTGCTTTTCGCCCTGTTTCTGAGGGGTGGAAGTAGCATAGCACCTCAAGTTATACAATCCTGGAAATTACAAGTTATTTGCATTTCAAGTTACACGATCCAGAGTCTAAAGATAAACATTATATTAGTTTCCTATATTTCTGTAGAATAATAAAAAATATTACCATTCTGCTCTGTGATGCTGTCTAAGAAACAGGAGGATGCACTAAAATTATTACTAAAAAATGAGCAATTTAATGTTTTGTAAGGTATAGTGACCACAGCTTTACTTACTTATTTTACAATTGATGCTAGAGAAAAAGAGTTATTTGAGTCCTCTAGACCTTGAACAACCTGACTCAGAATAAACAGATGGGTATCAAACTTTACTCATTGATGCAGATTACTAAGGGTATTCCCAGTTCAAATTTTTACTATGTATATAATTTGTCCTCTTGAATGTCAGTGAGAAGGTCTATAAGACTGTGTAATTTATAAATGATTTATAAATGAGCAGAGGTTTTGAAAACGTTTTTGGTTGTTAAAATATCTTATGATAGTATTGTTGAAGGCACTTTAATTTGTGGGTTAGATGCAAGAGAAGCATATTTGAAGAATAAGCCATAAATATGCATGCTGGTTTTTGAGTTTTGTTCTGTTTTGGTTTTGGTTTGGTTTTGTTTTTTATTACTATAGCTGTTAAGGTTGAAGCTTTATTTTTAGCAGTCTTTGATGCAATTGCAGAGCTGATGTTGTTCTGTGCCTGTGCCCTGTCCTGCAGTGCAAATAGCAACACGTCAAAAGCAAATGGCCTGCCAATTAATCTAAGCAATGTTGAACACAGGGAATTTGCTAACCCACAGGCAGCTGAGGTATAGTTTACTTGCTGTGACATCTGGTACCTGTTATTTAAACAAAAGAATATTTTGTGAATTTCTCATGTTCTCAGAGAGGTCTGATGGTATAGCCTTTTCAGGTTTCAAAGCTGCAAAATGTGTAAACAATATTGAAATGTCAGTTTTTGTCATATGCAAAATATTCTGAGTGCAGTTTTATCTCAGGTTTTAAAGAAAGAGGATAAATAGAAACTCTCCATTGTGAGCAACAGCAGTGTCTCATTCTGCAGCACTTTGCATCGGAATGAAATTTCCAAATGGAAGTTAGAGTTCGCTGAATGTAACACTGGGAAAGGTTGACAACCTCTTCTTGCAGCAGGTATTGGATAACTATGCCTCTTAGTAAATACGAAGCATTTAAATATTCTCACAATAAGAACAGTAAGGGGGAGTTGGAATATCAGGATACAAGCCATTTTATTATGTATCTTGAATAAAATGTAGTAAATATGCATTGGTGCTATACATTAAAGAGGGAAGGAACTAGGAAGAGCCTGTCATTGCCATCCATCCTGTGTGACAAATAGGGAAGTAGTGCACTGGAAGAAAATGGAATGCAGTTAAAGACATAAATCTAATATACATCTTATTGAGCAGGGACATTGAAAGGAAAGGGAAACCTTAGTTCTGTTATTTCCTAGCCTTTGTGTGCTTGAATTTGCATTCTCATAGTTTAGCACTAGTTTTTATACACAAGGTTATACATGTTATAGATTTGAAGGTATGTCTAATGCTTTTGGAAGATGAAGCGCTTTTAAAAAAAATTATTTTCATCTATCTAAAAAAATTAAACAGACAGTAGCAGGCATGGCACTCACTGTGCTGCGCCTATATGGACTCTAGAGACTGATGAAGTGAAAACACATAGTCTCTTAAGAAAAATGTCTTTTATGATATCAGTCTGCAGACCCTCATTGTCATTGTTTAAAAACATGCAGCAAAGCTGACAGTATTTCCTACAACGTGTCCCTTGCAGTGGGACATATCAATGTCTCAGAAGCTCCCAGCCAAGTTAAACTGTGAAAAGACTGAGATTCCCTACAACTAACTAGCACTGTAACAACATTTCTTTCCCAGAAACACAAATGAACCTTTTAGCCACACCAGTGAGCAGTTCCTTACATACAGTATGACACTGACTGCTCATCCATGTGAGCAATCCACACATTTTGTTGTAAATAAAAAAGGTTAAGCAGCATGTATTCACACAAATGATATATGGGTAAACTCTATGGTGATTTGAAATGTATGAACTCTCTTTATTGCTGACTACGCTGGTGCTGGCATCTAAAAAGAAAGGTGTATTCACAACAGACTTTCCTACTAGAGCATGAACGTGTTAAAAATATAGACTGGAAACTGTGAGATTATTTCTATGACTTCATAAAGGGATTTAAATACTGCTGATCTTAAAATCTTTTTCAGATGATATTCAAAAGAGGACTTTGACTCTGAAGCCTGTAGTCTGATTTCTCCTACACCAGTATGAATTCTGAGTGAAATTTACGTGTTTCCCTCAGTTTAGTGAAATTATCTGCAATTCACAGTGTTAATTTTTTGACACCAGAAAAAACCATTAAGACCACAGAATTACTGTTGATGACATTTGATGTAGTCAATAAAAATAAGAAAAAAATAAAAGCTAAATAAAACTAAAGCCTTGTACTGAGCAAGTCATGATGTGGTGTCCAGTTCAAGGCAGTAAACTAAAATGTTACTAGATTAAATTTTGAAAGTTGCAATTTGTCTGAGAATATGTTCTTGAGATCTCCTGAAATGGAATTGAGGCTTTAGGGCATGTCTGTAACTATTTCATGTGCATCACCTCTGCAGTCAAGGAGATTGTCACACATGAACAGATTAGAGGACTGGGCCCAATGCTTTTTTGCTTAATGCACCATTTAAATTGTACTTGAACTGACTGGAAACACACTGTCAGTCTGGCTTATTCCAACTTCAAGGAAAACAGAATGATTGCTATATAATATCTTACATTTACTCTTTGCATAATAAATCATACTGCTCACTCAATTGTATGTCATTAGCATTGAAGACTTGCTTTTACATGTTTCCCAGTGATTTTTTGGAAGAGAAAGATAAACTACCTCATTCAGCATGCAGGTCTTACGAGAACGTATTTCTGATTTACTATATGCTTCTCTTTACTTTTGGCAGCTGTGGAAAATAGTATTATCTACATATTATTGGCATTCTCAGTGTGCTGTGACATAAGGTTTAAAATTACCCTGACTTGTTTTCAGTATGAAATTATTATGTTTTCTCTTCTTCTTAGAGTCTCATTTTGTTTCATACATTTCATATATATTTTTGTTATGTATGTAAACTAAATCTTTTGTAAGAAGAAAGGACATGAATCTGAGTTCTGAAGTAAATCAGATTTTTTTTTGTAACTTAATTATTTACCTTGGTTTTACAAAGGCAAAGAATTTTTCCTTTGTAAAAGCTAAATATTTCTACAATTTTTACAGTTCAATCTTCTTGAAGATTTTACAAGAATCCTTATTTTAAACTCATTTTTACAGATACTAACAGATAAATAAGTTGTAAGGGTCTCATTTCAATTTGCAATTTACTTATTTTTATGTGCAAAACCCCCAGAGGAGGGTAAGATGAACATTGATTATAAGCTTTATATTACTACGGAAACTAAGACTTTCCTTAAGATTTAGTAAATAAAAAGTAGAAATTAAACAACACATCGTCACCTTTAAGTTTATCAGTAGTAGCTACACTATGAACTGTTTCCCATTTAGACAGAAACCCATCTAAAGCGATGTTAACCTCTATTAACTTTGAAAGATTTTTTAAAATGACGAAACTTTGGGCTGTTTAATAAAATGTATATTACTCTGTCTTTAAAATAATAGCAAGCAGTGAATTCAAAGCATGTTACTGAATAAATTGTCTTCCCTGGGAATTAGCCTGCATTTTTAAATAATTTTAAATATATGTATATATTTAAGTTTAAGTATTGGTCTAATTTGCAACCAAATACCTGTTTGAATCAAACGGAGATGAGCATTGCCTTTACTCTTTATAAAAACTATGTGTAATTTCAAAGTATTTGGCAAATGCAGATATCTGGGTTTGTGCCATGCATACTATATTTCTGCCACTTTGGAAGCAGAGATGCAGAAGAAACAAAAATGTCAAGGTGTATGTGGCCATGCACAGGACTAAACTTTATTCAAGCTTCTAATGCCATCTTGTGGGTGGATAAAGAATAGCCTGTTGTATGAAAGAAGAAAGAAACGTAGCATGAAAATTGTGTGTTTTATATAGTTGAGGTCCATCAGAAAAATAGATGTCATAATGGTTTTTTTTCTCTAGTTCAGTTTTCTAAAATAGATCCTCAGAATTTACAGTGATCCTAACTAGGGAGTAAAGACAGAGATTTCCTGACAACTGTCTTACTCAGTATTTCTGTCCTCTGAAGCAAATGTAGTTCTTCCATCAATGGTACATTTGGGATTCTGGGAAAAGTGGACATAAAATTATATCCAGTACAGCAATTTTCATGCTTTAAGACTAAACAGGTCCTTTACAAGACTTTTAGCTTCAGATATTAGGTGAAATTCCCTAATCTGCCATTCCCTACTTCTTTCCCGTATTTACCAACAAGTGAATTGTAACAGCAACCTGCTATCACCAAATGGAATTAAGTGTTTCTATGCTGTTTATAATATCATACCTTAATTAGCAGTCTCCTTGTCAGAGACTATCTTGTCTCAGTTCATTTCCTATTCACCTCTCTTCCACACTATTTATCTGTGCCCATATTCACAGCCAGAGGGCAAGATGTGATTGGAGGAGTGGAACTCATAGACTTAGGTTAAATTCTTAGATTCCTTGGATAATATGTGGGAAAAATGGGTATTTTATGACTAAAAATGAATTTTAAAGGTAAAAAAACCCTCAAAAGCAAAATCTAACCAATCAAACAAAAAAAGGCCAACAGCAAAAAAACCAAAACCACCATAACAACAAGAAACAACCCAAAGAACCTCCCCTAAACCAGCATCCTATACAGAAATAGCAGTTCCTCATTCAATGAACTGGTAATGCTGAAAGAACTTGCCTGAAATTTTGCCTCATCTTTCCTGTTGAAGCCCTGCCACTCTGTGGCCAGATGTAATAAGAACTGCAAGAACACGAAAAGACAAAAAAAGCATTCCTACTTCTGTAACCTCACTGACAATGTGTTTGTGTAACTCAAGGGTCTTATGTTTTAATCCCCATTTGTACATTTTTGCCCACAGTCATACACTTTATGTTAATGACACATGGTGTAATATGTCTGTAGAGCTCTGGCAGTTGTTCAGAAGCCTGAGTAAAACCCTTCATAGGGAATTTTCCTGATACCATGCTACAGAATCATATTCTGGTTTTCTTGTCCTCTCACTGATTTGATGAGTCTTACGTTTTTGCCACACTGCCCTAATGACACAACTTTGGTAAACGGGAGATGAAAGCTATTGGTTTGGAAAGCCTTATGAAGAGCAATGGACTGAATCTAGATTTTTCACTTTCTGGAGAAGTGTTTCAGAACCATTTGTCAGCTATTTGACATCTCATCATTCTTGGCTGTGATTTTTAATAAAAATGTCTGTGACTGGTGGCCTATGTACTGAGCACTGCTGTCTGCACATGTGCCAGAAGCCCATTTGAACTGTTAGCTCCAGGATCAGCATCCAGTGCCTTTACATATGGGACTGTTTAATATATAGGTTCTAGTGTTGCTTAGATTATAATAAAAGGCATGACTTTGCTTAGGTGAATGTTTAACATCTTTAACTGCAATATACAGAAGCACAGCCTAACTTTAGTTTGATTAACTACTAATTGTAGTTAAGCAAAACAGGGAAATATCCGAGATCAATTTTACAGACCAACCAACACGCAACCATATCCCCGAGCACTGTATCAACTTGTCTTTTGAATATCTCCAGGGATGGTGCCTCAACCACCTCCCTGGGCAGCCCATTCCAATGCTTGATAACCCTTTCCATGAAAAAGTTTTTCCTAACATCCAACCCAAACCTTCCCTGGCACAACTTGAGGCCATTTCCTCTTGTTCTATCGCCTGTAACCTGGGAGAAGAGACCTACCCCCGCCTCTCTACAACCTCTTTTCAGGTAGTTGTAGAGAGCGATAAGGTCTCCCCTCAGCGTCCTCTTCTCTAGACTGAACAACCCCAGCTCCCTCAGCCTCTCCTCATAAGACTTTTTCTCCAGACCCCTCACCAGCTTCCTTGCCCTTCTCTGGACTCACTCCAGCACCTCAATGTCTTTTTTGTGGTAAGGGGCCCAAAACTGGACACAGTACTCGAGGTGAGGCCTCACCAGTGCTGAGTACAGGGGGATGATCACCTCTTGGGTCCTACTCACCACACTGTTCCTGATACAGGCTAGGATGCTGTTTGCTTTCTTGGCCACCTGGGCACACTTCTGGCTCATGTTCAGCCTGCTGTCCACCAACACCCCCAGGTCCTTTTCTGCCGGGCAGTTTTCTAGCCACTCTGCCCCAAGCCTGTAGCACTGCATGGGGTTGTTGTGACCCAAGTGCAGGATCCGGCACTTGGCCTTGTTGAAACTCATCCCGTTGGTCTCAGCCCATCGATCCAGCCTGTCCAGATCCTTCTGCATGGCCTTTCTACCCTCCAGCAGGTCGACACTCCCACCCAACTTGGTGTCATCTGTGAACTTCCTGTGGGTACACTCAATGCCCTTGTCCAGATCATTGGTAAAGATGTTAAAGAGAACCGGTCCCAGTACTGAGCCCTGTGGGACACCACTCATGACCGGCCGCCAACTGGATTTAACTCCATTCACGACCACTCTCTGGGCCTGGCCCTCCAGCCAGTTTTTAACCCAGCGGAGAGTATTCCCATCCAAGCCATGGGCAGCCAGTTTCTCCAGGAGGATACTGTGGGACACTGTATCGAAGGCCTTGATAAAGTCCAGGTAAACAACATCCACAGCCTTTCCTTCATCCTTTCCATGTCCTGGAACTGTGTGTGAACATTGTTTTGGAAGGAGCTGTATTAAGTGATCTAATACAACCAGTAAGGCAGCCAAGCAATGTGGATAACTAAAGGCCAGTTCATTCATTGCCTTCGTTTATTTAGAATAAAACACATTGTGCTTTATGAGCTGCCCAGGCTCAAAAGCAATGTTCAGACATTACTGTTCTCTGAGGAAGACTTTTATTCAGTTGCTTTATATGTTTTCAGAGTAAATAACAAACATTCACACTGTGAACTGTAGAGTCCCTGCCTTGAGCAGTGCAACTTTGGTAATAAGACCTGAATGTGATTTTAGGCTGTGAATCCTGGCTTCACAGAGAACCTTTATTTAGACAAGAAATAATATAGTAGATACATGCCTCTGCACCAGTGTTTTGAGGTGGACTTAATCTGTGATAATTTATGTCAAATATCTAAAAGTTAAGCATCTAAAGTTTCACAAACACCCTGAAATGTGATGTGCTCTACCCACTGGACTACTGTGGAAGAAAGTGACTGGTGACACAAACTGCATCCTCTTTTTTCCAGTAAAAAGGTCTATGATATTCTACAAGGGAATGTCTGTGGCCATGTACTCAGCAGTCATCTACTTATTTATTTACTTCTACTCAGAGGATGGTGATATTTAGCTATTTTCTCCTGATGACCGGCAATATTTCTAGAGCTTTTACATGCAGAATGACAAAATTTAACTGGTACTTAGTTTGACGTTCTTGTCCCATGAACTTGCCATTCTTGAAGATCAAATACCTAGTTCAGCTCAATGTAATGTTCACATATATGTTAAGATTCATTAGATTTCATTTTAGCACCCGTGGGTACATCTAGATGAGTAAATTTAACAATACTGGGGCATGTTCTCAGGTTCTGGAACTCAGTCATTTAGATTGTTGAATTGTTGGAGTGGTTTGGCATGTCTTCAGCTAGTACAAGTATTTTTTTCCCATATTTATCTCTGGAAGTAACAGAGGTTACTTACAGGGACCAGGGTTAGTAAGTCGTGTGGGAGCAGCAACACTCTTTTGCAGCATAAAAAGACTTGAACAGGATGGACATGGGTTGCTCTGGGCCAGTGGAATTCCGTGCTTTAGGCAGCCAAAGGAACTATGTGTAGCCTTATAAGCAGAGTTAACAGAAGAAGTTAAAAAAGGACTAATGCAAGCCATTCCGACATCTTAGGCCTATCAGATCTTGGGCTCAGAGCTTGAAACTGCACAGGTTTCAGTGGGAAGTCACACAGTCAGTCCAGGCTGGAGGTCACGAATTCAGAATACAGAGCAAATCGAGCTCTTCAGGGAGGCTTAGGATCAACAATAAATCTCGGTTACGTAGAAGTATAAGCACATAGCTAATCACATCGGCAACTAGTGCCACAGTTCAGTACTGCAATATCAGACCTATAGTTAAGAAATTTTATCCAGAATTCTTATGTCACTCAGAATTTACTTGTTCCTTGTAAATCATATAACCTTTTTTTTGGCTAATTCTCCTGAATTGCTACCTCCATTTTGCCCAAGCTACAACTATGAAACTTTGGGTACATGCCTGATGGTGGGATCATGAAAAGGAAAGTACCAAAGTTACTGGATATAACCAAGCAAATAAAACTGTAAAATCTTAATTATTGAAGTGATCATGATGCACAGAAACAGGCAATGGCTGATCAACCAAAAATCAAACAGGAACATAAACATGAGGTATTGTAAAATAGGTGTTATATGGGCTGAAGTCAGCCTTAATATTACTTTGCTGTATTATGAGTTGTAGCAGAATATTCTAATGCATGTCAGTTTTTCTCTTCTGGGACCTTAATATATAACAGGCAAATCATGTTGACTAAAAACACAATCTTTTTTTTCACCCCTGAGTACCACTGGATTTACTGGCGGTTAGTTGCTTGTGTTCATGTAGATTCAGGCAAAATACGATAACAAAGGATCAGTGAGAATGCATAAATCAAGGCTATGAGGTGATTGATTTTATTTGATTTCTTGTGCCTTTCTGTTTTTGATGGTAGGCTGGCTTTGTGTTTTTTAATCTGTTTATTCATTTTCTTATTATTGATTGTGGTAGCGGAACACTTAATATTCCAGCCTTTTTTAAACAATATTAATTACTTCGATTTACATATAGATTTCATTCTTAATAATTAAACTGTGACAAAGTAACACTAATATAAATAAATCTTTCCCTTTGACTACAGTATTACTACTGTTTAAGTTACTGTCTAATGGTTTCATTTGAATTCAGAATCAATATTCCTGTGCTGTGCACCACAAT
Source organism: Limosa lapponica baueri (assembly GCA_002844005.1). NCBI lineage: Eukaryota > Metazoa > Chordata > Aves > Charadriiformes > Scolopacidae > Limosa > Limosa lapponica. The sequence goes on from KZ505855.1 coordinate 635,583, forward strand.
AAAAGAGTTTGGAGGACTCTGTTTTGCTTATCTGTTCACCTTTGGTGAAATTTCATCCATTGGCTTAGTTACAGGGCCTTCTCTTCCAGCTGTCCTTAATAGGTTTCATGTATTTCAGTAATGTATGCAATGCAAGTGGTGGGAGTTCCATGGGTCTGTTCTTCCATATTTTTCAAAATTTCTCGAGTCCCAGTCACGATCCCAGACATAGTCTTATCTGCTAACATGCTGGTTTTGGTGTCTTTATAGCACTTACTGTTTATAACTTTTTTGCAGGCTTCCTGGCAAATTTTGTTACCTTCTCAACAGAAAGTTTATCCTTTCTGAGCATAAGACAGGGGTTCCTGCATAGTGAAAACCCACTAATAACTTTCTGTGCCTGCTTCCATAACCATTGTGATTTGCTTTTTTTTCTACCGCCAGAGATTTTTTGGATTTTCAGTGAACTTTCTTCCCATAGGGACAGTGATTTGTACCACTCTGGAAGTGCAAACTTAAAAGAATGAAAAGAGTTTCTGATGAAAAATGTCTGGGTAATTAGCAACTGTCAGGATACAAAAGATCTAGGAAATAGTTTTTGTCTTTCTCTGCTGATGGCTATTTCAGGTACAGGCATCTCTGTGCAATTTCAAGTAGGCATAAACCCAAACTGAATTGTAACTGAAATGATTATTACTAATTATCAGCACTGTATGCCTTCTCAGTAGAAAAGTCGAGGACTCAATTTCCATGGCAGATAAAAAGACCAACTTACTTTTCCAAGGAAAGACTTCTATCTGAATAAGGTGCAGGCAAATTAACATTGTTATCATATAGGAGACATGCTATTATTGGCGCTGTAAATGCTGAATTGAGTTTAACCTATATTGATATCAGCTTTACATGAGCAATTGACCTAGGTTCTGTTACTTTTCTTTCCTACCTAGATATACATTTGTTTATAAATCTATTTCTTCTGCTTTTCTTCCATTTCCTTATGTATCACACAAAATAACTAGGGTCTAATGGCTTTTGAGAATAGTAATTTCTAAAATTACATGCTTAGTAGTTTATATATCTCTTATTTTTCTAGAGGCTTTTCATGAAGTCTGAGTAGATAATAGAGGACTGTGAAATTTATTTTTTCATATATGATTGTGTATTTTTTTAGACTGAGAGGAAAAAAGATCAACAGAAATAAGCAGCAGGTGTTCTACTATGAATGTTTAAAGTTTTAGTATTAAATTTCACTTACTAAAATCTATTTTAAAATGCATACTCTTTGCATCCAGTATATACTAGTTACCCATTTTAGTGAAAGGCCAAAATTATTTTATTTTATCTTTATTTTTTAGTCAAACTAGGTATATGAAATAACTGTCATTCCAAATTGTTGTTTCCTACTTTATTTGTTTTGCAATACTATTTGTCTTTCATACGATTGAAAAAGATTTCCATATGATCGTATTGCCATAATGCCTGTTTTTTCAGAATATTTCAGAACTTGAGAGTGGTTGTCCCTTCTAATAAAAATTAATAACTTCAGTGAAACTGAAACAACAATTTTATCTAGTAAAAATTAATAACTTAAATGAAACTGAAACAACAAGAGAAAGTATAATAATCGAGAGGAGTAGCAATGTGGCAAATCAACAGTAATAATCTGGGAATGAATGCCTATATTTATTCTATCGTTTCATATGCCACTTGTTAATGTTTATCAAAATGTATAGGTTAGTTGCTGTTGTGCAGTGCAAACAGATTGTATTACACCTATGTATACATTTCTTATTCTAATATTGCTACAATATTGCAAACTATCATATTTCATAAAACTATGGTAAGAGATAATGCTTGCATTCATTATCACAAAAATATGTTCAAACCAAATATTCCCAGTCATCTTTTGGAAAATAGTTAACAAGAAAATTAAGACCTTTCTCCCACGACAGGACTTACAAATGCTTCAGCTTAGGTAAATCCATCCAAGCTGAAGTATTTGGTTAGATTTGTTATCAGCCAGGTTTTTTGTTGTTCTTTTTTTTAAATAGCAGTTTGGTATTAGTACATCTGGCACCTGCATATATTACCACAGTGATTCCTGATTTTTATTTAACTTCTGATTTTCAGATGCTTCACTCAGCTAAAACTCCTATAATCTTGTGTGGTGTTGAAATCCTGTGGTTTAAAATGTTATGGGAAGAAACTTACATTTTAGCTTGAGGCTGATTTGTAACATGATCTTGACAAGTGGAATTCAGAGCAGGATAAACACACAGCCTTACTTAAGCACAACAACCCCATGCATCTCTACAGTCTTGGGGAAGAGTGGCTAGAAAACTCTGGTGAAAAAGGACCTGGGAGTGGCTGAATGTGAGACAGCAGTGTGCCCAGATGGTAAAGGCGGCCAACAGCATCCTGGCCTTTATCAGGAATAGTGTTGTGAGTAGGACTAGTAATCCTCTCCCTGTCTCGGCACTGGTGAGGCTCCACGTTGAATATGGTGTCCAGTTTTGGTCCCTCACTACAGGAAAGCCATTGAGATTCTGGAGCGAGTCCAGAGAAGGGCAACAAAGCTCGTGAGAGGTCTGGAGAACAAGTCTTAAGAGGAGTGGCTGAGGGAACTGGGGTTGTTTAGTCTGGAGAAAAGGAGACTGAAGGGAGACCTTATCACTCCATACAACTACCTGAAAGGAGATTGTAGAGAGGTGGGGGTCGGTCCTTTTTCCCAAGTAATAGGCGATAAGACAAGAGGAAGTGGCCTCAAGTTGCACCAGGGGAGGTTTAGATTGGATATCAGGAAAAATTTCTACTCCAAAAGGGTTATCAAACATTGGAACAGCCTGCCCAGGAAAGTGGTAGAATCACCATCCTTGGAGGTATTTAAAAGATGGGTAGATTTGGTGCTTTGGGACATGGTTTAGTGATGGTTTTGCCAGTGTTAAGTTGATGGTTGGACTTGATCTGAAAGGTGCCTTCCAACCTAGATAATTTCACGATTCTGTGATTCTACTTGGAAACCTGCATTTGAATTGCCACCTTTTAGCCCATGAGCTTAACAGTTGTGTACTTTGAGGACCACTCAGGAACAATGACCAACTAGGGGTTAGAAGTAATGGAATATGTACTGCATTACCATTCTTGGATCTCCTTCTCCTGGTAAATTAGAACTAGTCTATGTCTTCTCATATTAATTTTGTGCAATATTGAACCACATAGGCAAAAATTCAATGCATATATACAAGCTAAAATCTTGACCTTCACTAGGGTTTCATAGGATTAGGATTTTGCCTAAATTTCAGAATATGAAACAACCGCATCTGTGACACCAGACAAAAAACTTCTATGTAAATTATTCTTTAAGTGTCAGCTGTCAGTTTAAATTTTGAGTTTTTTAAAATATTTCTTAGAACCACGTAGTTTTGATGACTAGCACTGATATGCTACTGGACAATCTATATGTCCTTTTCCGTGACATCAATTCTGTATTATGAAGTAATAAACCAGCTTTCCCATGGCATCTAGATCACAATGGGTGGAATGATTGACACAATTTTTGCTTATGAAGACAGTTAACTGTCTTCATCTAAGAAAGGTCAGATGAAATACATCATGCTTGCTTTAATTTCCTCATTAAATCCAGCATACAGTCTATATCTGGAAATAAATTAATTTTTAAGCTTTCCGTTGAATATTCCACTGGTGTTTTTCCTGGGTTGTATCTAAGAGGTCTTCATAAAAAAGAGAATTTTTATGGAAAAAAGAATGAGCTTTTGATATGAAATTGCGGCAGTAAATCCAAGACTTAATTTGATCAAAACAATTAGTTAAGTACGATTTAAAACCATTGAAACAAGTATTGAAAAAGCAGATGCTACAATTTTACTTGAGAATAATATAAAATTAAAAATGGAATCATATTTGAATGATGTTCAGAATAAATAAAAAAAAAAATTAAAAATTCTTGGGGGAAAATTATGCATATATGTTTTTAGATCTATGGTCATGTCTCTTATAATTGTCATTAAAAACTATTTGAAATCTATTAGTTCTGTCTGTCTTTTTCTCTGTAACTATTTGATTTTGCAAATGATACTCTTGTAATATTTTTGATGGTGTCTATAACTATAACTAGGGACATCATTATTTCACCAGGAAAACAATGTTGCGGTAGACCAATGACAGTAGACTCGACAGCAATTTTTTAATCAACTATGCTTAAAGAAAGTAACTTCTTACTCCTCTTTATCAATGACCTCCATAGGAGTAAAGACAAACCAGTTTATATGGAGCTGTCACCTCCTATCTTTTCAGAAAAACTAATCTTGTCTACCTCTGTGGTAGTGGGATGTCATCCATGCTACAGATGAGTGAGTTTATCCATGGTCTTTGCACAGGGCTACAGGGCTTTGAGTCACAGTGTGCATCTCCCCTTGTCTACAATCTGTAGCAAAATCAATGCCTCGCTCAATGATTTAATTTCATGATTACCAAATATAAATTACAATTTAATTTCTTTATCAAAAGCTAAAAATTATTAAGTGCACTATTATTTGTTCATTGTGGCAGCCAGAGTTTTATCACTAAAGTTGTTAGCATGTTACTGGATTTCAAGATCAAATATTTGACAAGTTGGTTCTCGTATAGCAACCTTTGGCTTTGAGAAAGTAATTACAGGTGTACCTCAAACCAGGAAATTTTGAAAGAAAGGGTATTGACTGAGAATCCAGAGTGGAGGGAGATGCATCTAATAACATTCAGAAAATACCCAGATTACAAAGTGGAGAGGTCTTCAAGACTCTCCTCTGATTCTTCATTTTTAATTTAATTTTTGACAGTAATCGCAGATTTCTATGTTTTACCTTCCAAGTTGAACGTTCACCACAATTTTTAAGATTAAGTGCCTAAAATAGCTTCCTGTGTTATTCTCCTAAGGGAGAGAAATTTATGATTAGCTTCTCCCATTTCAAACAATCTAGGTCCTGAGTCATTTTAGGATTTGTACTTAAGTGTTAAATTCCTTAAGTGCTTAACACAAGGCACTAGAAAGAGCTCACAACCTCTTCCCTCACAGCTGCTGCTTAATCGAGTATATGCCTAAATCCCTAGTTATCTATATTTCTGCTGACTACATGTAAATTATCAAATTTATACCTACAGTTTGTTTTTTATATATTTGTATTTGTCTCCACGTACTTACCTACAGGGACTGGCAATTCTCAGAACATTCCTGCACTGCAAGGAAGACATACAGAGTGTTCTGTACAGCAAGGAAGACATACAGAGTGTTCTGTACAGCATCTGTTGCTGTCATAGGTCAATTCGTCCTAAACCATGACACCTATTTAGGTCCCTGCTATTTTGTAAAATAATCATATGTGAATCAGAGCATAAAACCTGTGTTGAGCCATTCTCATGTCTCTCTGACCTAATGACTATGACTTACATAGTGGAGAATGACTTTGGGTAAGATTATGAAAACAGCACCTTAAAATAAAGTGCAATAATGAAGCAGCTTAGGAGATCTGTCTTTAAAATCCTTCCTCAAAAGTAAGAAAATTTTAATTTAGATCTTGCAGGTGCATTTTGTGAGAAATGACTGACACAGCTAAATTCCTTTTCCAAGGAGAGTCCACAGCTGAGAATAAGTAATAGCTCTCACCCTACTCTTAGGTAATACCTTGCTCAGCCTGCTGATTTGTGTGAATCCTATTCCTAATGGTTAACTCTTACCATGCAATGTGAAAAAAAAGACAGAAATCTAACTTGAGTCTTTGGATTCCACTTGTGTCCTTACACAGTCAACAGAAAGGAATGAGACTTTCCAGAGGGCAACAGAAGTTCCCAAGCAGACAAAATTACTGGTGATGTTTCACTTTCTTGGTTATGCCTTTAAAATACCTAGACAGAATCTGAGATTTTGTGGATCTGATTGAAGTACCATTTTCAGAAGAGAAAGCAGGTTCTTCTAAGGAATATATTAACAAATGCTTTTTGTAGAAGTGTGTATCCAAGCCTTACCAAAGGAATATGATGCAGAATGACTGGGTGAGACTCTGGTACTTCAGACCATTTGACCAGGGACACATCTTGTGGTATACTTGTAGACCTAAGACATAATTATTATTTTCAATGTATCTTTATTTTTTCAGATGAAAGTATCTGTGAAGGTCTGAAGAGCTATCTGAAGTATCTCAACAAGCTGTGAAGTCAGCATCATACCACCAAGGTGTTTCAAAAGGCGTATGTCGTACACCTTGTGATGACAGAGAGAGGATCTAAAAACACAACATCTTGTAGGTAGTGTTGAAAAATGTAAAGTGAAGGCAGCCAAATCTGAAGCAATATTTTCCATGGTGTCCTTTGAGAACAACCTTTGCAGTGAACTATTACTAATTCTCCACCCAGTTCTTTCAGAAGCAACTAGTTGCTTCACTTGAAAATGGAGTGAAAGAGTGAATTAATGTCTACATAGCATGGGTAATTTTATTTAATTAAGTGACTCAACATTGTGCAAATTAACTGGGAAGCTAAATCATTTGACCATGTACAGTTACCAAATGAGTCAAGAGATTCACTGAATTTCACTGAATTTCACTGAATTTTTTTAGAGTTGGAAGGGACCATATAGATCATCTAGTCCAACTCCCCTGTTGAAGCAGGATTGCTTAGAGCATGTTACTCAGGACTGCATCCAGGCGGGTCTTGAAAATCTCCAAAGAAGGGGACTCCACAACCTCCCTGGGCAGCCTGTTCCAGGGCTCTGTCACCCTCACCGTGAAGAAGTTCTTTCTCATATTCGAGTG
>KZ505855.1:642832-664978 GCA_002844005.1 Limosa lapponica baueri
TCCATTAATCATTACCCTTTGGGTCCTGTCCTGTCAAGTTATCCTTGAGGATAACTGGTGCTCCGGTATTGTCACTGAGTTGAGCTCTCACTGGATTATTACAAGTAACTTTTTCTCATTGCTATCAGTGTTTATGAAATCAGGCTCATCAAATTCCCAACCTTATGGTCCATGCAAACAAGAAACTTAGAAAGCACTCTGAGCCACACCATTCCTCCCCCGAGTCTGCTCCTCAACACCTGTAGGCCTGTTCTTGGATGTAGCAAACTGGGATTTGTAGATCCAGAATTCTGCAGGGTAAAGGGATTTAACATCTGTTGTATTTTAAGTTTGGGTGTCTGTCTTTTTGTTTAAATTAGGAGAGTATTTTAATTTAAGTATTAACAACCCTTTAGGTCTTGAGACTCTCTTCCAATGGGAAATGGCTGTTACACATTCCACACCGTTATCCCAGATGGTAGTATTCTGCCCATGTTCAAATATTTTTCTTTTGGGATCTAAGCAATACTTGACTAATATATATAATTAAATACATGCACACATGTGTGTGGTACCTGTACAAGCAGCTATTATCAGCAATTATGCTGGAAAGAATGACAAAGTTTGTGTAGAATCATTGTAGTCACAAAGCTGTTGGCAGAGCCAGCCACAGGCTTTCCCGTGATGCAGGCAGTGGTAGTGGAACAGGTGATGGATGAGGAAGGCTGGAAGCAGTTTATTGAGTCTGAGGTGGTGAGGCAGAGAGAAAAGCTAAGAAGGAAAAGGAAGAGGTCTTCACTGCAAGAGAAGAATTCACCTGCCACCACAAAGAGAGGAGGTGACTGGTGTGGAAGGGAAAGTTTACAAGAACCAAAGGGAAGAAGAGAAGCTCCAAGGGGATTTGAGTGAATGGAAAGTTTATTATTCCCTTTCTGTCCTTTTGCCCAAATCTGGTTGCCAGCCCTTTTGTGTAACCTGTGTGGGCATAGGCTATTTAAAAAAATGCATGGTGACAAAGGTATTGCAAACTACTCTCCCAGTATAAAACTTGGTATAGATAAAGGTCACAGTCTGCTTCAGGTTAAATGCTGAATAAAAAAAGCTGGCTGGCAGATTCATCAGGAAAATATAAATCTGGTCAAACAATCTTTATTGAAAAAAAAGATTTACATCCAAAATATGCATATCCAGGGACCTGGAATAATATTACCTGAACTAATCTCTATTGCTGTATTAATACAAAGGGAAAGAGTCTTCCAATCAGCTGAGCCCTAAAGCATGGTGTATATTAAGGTGCAATTAAATATTAATACCTTGAATTGCATCCAGAAGCATATATGAAGATAGTGCAATCTTGGAAGCCCTGCAGTAATGTGCTAGTTTTAACTACAACTTCTAAGCAAGACAACAGCTGCTTTACCAGCTGTAGCTTCCTCATATTTTTCAAAGTAGCAAAGGTTGTGTAGTCATGAAGTGTGAAAGCCAGGAAAATATCAACAGTTGTGTACATCTTTATATAATGAGTAGTTATTAGAACTTGTGTCAAATCCACATAAATCCAAATCTCAATAAAATCATCAGGGAAACTTGATGTAGAACCTTTGTGCTGCAAATTTCTCTCACAAAAGACAAATTTCTCTTATCAACAGCGTCAATGAGGGAAAATATGTCGAAGATAGAAACTTTTTATAGCCAAGATACAATTTATTTTTTTTTAGCAAACCAATATCACTGGAACTGTGTGTCATAAGTTGAGGCTAAGTATTCTATCTTATGCTCTTTCTTGCTTTCTGATGCCAAATCAGTAGGATTTTGAAAAGGTAAAAGGTAAAACGCTATCTGGAAGAGCTTAAAGTTTGGAAATCATACAAAGAAAAAGGGAATAGGATATTAATACTGCTGAGACAGGTTACAGCAGTGTAGCCTGAAGACAGTCTTTCACTATCTTGGCAAGTAGGCTAACTAGCAGTCTACTATATAATGCTATAAGCATAAGCTAGAACAGTTGCCTGTCTTCAGGAAAAGGTTCTACGTTTTTACAGAACAGCATCACATTGTAGAATAGGACGAACATCTTTGGCTTGAAAACATAAGTGAACATAAGTGAACATAAACATAAACATAAACCATAAGAGAACATAAGTGAAAATAAGTGAAACTTTTCTCTAACTCTCAATTTTTCTCCACAGACTAATTCCAGGCAGCAGGATGTCATTAGGAAGCAATGTTCAGGTTACTAGCTGTTCTGGGTCCTGTTTTGTGACTTGGTGCTTTGTCTGGCTCTGTATATATTCCTAACACCTATCTCAGTGTTTTGGACTTCATTTGATATGCTTAAAGAATATGTTTCACAGCACTAGTCTTTTAGATGCCTGTGTTCTTTGCCCTTAAAGTCATTGTCGTGGTTTTAGCCAAAATCACCGAAACTGGACTGACAGATGGCCCTTCCCTGCCCCCCGAAAGAGGAGAGGAAGAGATAAGGAGATTTAGAAGTTTAGAATGAACTAAACTACTTTAATGAAGAATTAATACTAAAATAAAAAAAAAGAAAATAATGAGATAGATACAACATATACAAAACCGTATCAAGCTCCCAGGATGACAGTCCCGTCACCGGCAGGCACTGGGGAAGTCCCAGATGGGACTCAGCGACGGATGGGAACTGGATTCCAGCTTTGGAGTCAGGAACACACGGATCAGGATCAAAGGCAGATGAACAGACAGAGTCCTCTTCGGACGTCGGCCATCGCAGGAAGGAACGTTGACCCTTTGATCCCTCAGCTTTTATACTGAGCATGGGGCAGATGGGATGGAATACCCCAGTTGGTCAGGTTTGGGTCACCTGTCCTGTCCACTCCTCCCCACAGGTGTGACCCCTCTATGTTTTTTCCGTTTCCGACCCTCTAAGGGGCAAATAACGAAAATTGGCTGACCTTGGTTGTTATAGCAATAAGTATAAGCAAGGGCCTCTCTGCATACCATTCCTTGGCACATAGCACAAACATTGGTCTTATCACCCTGAGAACGAGCAGTTTTCTCCACAATATGCCATTAATTTCAGAGAGTTAGAGGAGGCCTAGCTAACATGTAAAATTACAGAACACAAAATTGGTTCAGTTTTACTTCAAACCGGGACAGTCATATAAACAATTAAGTAACATCTTTTGGGTTCTGTAAGTTCCATGAAACATAGTAATAAACCATGTATCATGCCAAAAAAGAAAGGAAAAAGTGGAGCCGATTTAAAAAATGCATGGGAAGAGTAAAGTTAAGGTAGAAAAAGAATGCTGAAAGCTCTGCTTCTACTATGTGCTTCTGCAGAAATCAAGGTTACCATCATGTAGCCCATGTAAATACCTGCACTGCTTTAGTATACTAGTATAAAGGAGAATGTCTTACTCCAGAGACTAAACACAAGAGTCATGACACATGTTATTTCATTTTGGCCAAGTAAATAATCTGAACAAGCACTCTGATGTCCTACTGTGCAAACGAACTGCCTAGTTCATAAAGGGATCTTCTAAGAAATGTGGAGAGAGACTTTTTACCAAGGGTTGGGTTTAAGGAAGAATTTTTTTACGATGATGATGGTGAGACACTGGAACAGGTTGCCCAGAGAAGTTGTGAATGGTCCATCATTGGAGGTATTCAAGGTCAGGTTGGCTGGTTTAGTGGGAGGTGTTCCTGGCTGTCGCAGGGGGCGTGAAACTGGATGACCTTTAAAGATCCCTTCCAGCCTTAACCATTCTATGATTCTATGCCAATTTGAAAGACTGTTACTTACCTCATTGTAGGTTAGGCAGTGCTGACATTACACATCCAACGCATATTGGTCCTCCAAAATACTCAAGATGACCCTAGGAAAATTACAGAGATTTAGTTCTGGATACTAAAGGACCACACACACAGATTTGTGTGGCTCCATAGAATTTGTGGCAAGAGATCCAATGGCCACAGATTCTACATAAGTAGGCTTCAATAACAGAAATAATTGAGGCTCTTTCTTACACCTACATATGAATACCTTACTTTGCCTTGTTTTGACTTGCATCTCCTTTCCTTACCCCACCTCTTAAAGAACGAGAGAGGAAGAAGAATGTTTTCAGAGCATAAATAAATACAAAGTTCAGGAAACACTATTGGCCCAAAATTTCTAATCTGAAATAGTTATCAAGGAATGAGGACAGCATATGGAAAGAATCCAGTTGGTTTGTTTTTTTTTTTTTCTTTTAAAACTACCAGAAAACCTAGTATTTTATAGTCCTAGATCCTGGTTAAGAACAAAAATTTTACAAGAATTCTTAATCATACTAGTATAGCAATGTAATTGCTGTGCTATCATGCCTTCTTAAATAACATGATACTGCTGTTTGGCTTGGCCAAAAACTTATATATTTGATAAAAAATAAATTACAAATATATAAAGGAAGTGTAAAGCCACCCTGTGTACAGGGAAGGAAGAATTTAGCCTTTTGTCATTTTCTGTTGTTATACCAACAGTAACTCAGAGATTTAAAGGCCTCAGCTAAAAGTAGTTATGAAAGTAATATATCTGAAACTGTTTGAAAAAAAAAATATAGCAGACAGTTGCATATGTAAAACTGGGCTATTACCAAAGGGACTGTTAAATTTGCAAACTTGAGTACATAAAGAGAGGAGAGAAATACTGAATCAGGGGAATTAAGTTTAATTAACTGCTGCTGCTTGAATGCTTGTTTTAAAAAAAAAATATTTAAAAAACACAACAACTTAAACTATGGAATATCTTCACCATGTTCTTTTTAATATCACTAACCTTGAAATAAAAGTTGCTGCCACTAGAGATCATTGTTGCTCTTTGCAGAAAAGGCCAGTGTTAAGTGTTTATTTTAATACATATCACTAGGTGCAGTCTTGCTCTTTATAGAATGCATTTCATAACATCAAAACAGAAACACAAGCAGAAATTACTTCTGGCTCTAGCATTTTTTCTGTAAGATTTAATAGCACAATGATAACAAACAGTCCTAGATGTTTCTGTGTCAACACCAACATATCACTAATGACTTGAAATAACTATAGGCCAGACTATGTCAATCTCAAACTTAGTTTTACAACAAATATCAGCTATCTCCTTTCAATCATATGATTTTTAGTGTAATTTACTCCTGTCAAAAAGCTCCTTCAGCATTACCTGTTTATAACTATAATGACACAATAAAATTTGAGAACATTTCTTAAGCTTGATATAAAATATTTTTGTAAATATCTTTCTCTTGCTACAGTCTCTTTACTATAAAGTCTGTATCTGCACAAATATTTTATGCTGTTTCAGTTGTGCTGTAGATTTTTGTTCTTCTGAATATGTATGTAAAGTCAGTTTTGAATCTTTATACAGACAGCGAAGTTAATGTAAAAACTCCCATGGAAATTTCATTAGTCTCAAAGTATTTTGGATACAATGCTCTGCATTGCAGAAACATCCAGAATGTAGTAAAAATATATCAGGTGGGAATAAAATAGAAAAAGCTTCCCTCTTTTTTTCCCCAGTTTCTGCTTAAGTTAAAAAAGAGAAATTCACAGAAACAGTGTCTGCAATTAAGACATTGAGATTGAATCCTCCATCCACTAACTAATGGTGCCTTTGAGTTTAGTAAAGCCAGGACTGAATGACATTCATATTTCTATAGATTGGTACTGAAAGATTCTAGAGTATAATGCTGGATCAAGCTTGTTTTCTTCTTTTCTTCTGTAACCTGGCTGGCTAAAGTGTAGCCACCAATGAGCATCTTCAGGTAAATGTCCTCACCATTTAAGAACAGTTGGACAACATAAAATATGGCAAACTGCCTCTCCCCCTTTCAAAAAAAAAAAAAAAAGTGACAAAGTGATCCTGTCTCTTTCTCTCTTTCTAAGAGCTAGAACTATTTTGTGTAATAAATAATTATCCCTCCATCAAAATAGGGGACTGAAGATAAATCTCAGGAAACATCATGTGCAAAATAAAAAAGGGGAAATTCCAAATGATAACTGATCAAAGGGGTAACTATGCATATCAACCAAACAGTTTAATCTTATAGTACATTAAAATAATCCCAAGTGTACAGTTGGTAAGACTAACTATACTGACTTCTGAAGTATGAAGGATTTTTAATTTAGGGCTCCCTATGGTGATATGTTGTTTGTTTTAATGATTGTTGGTTGTTTCAGTGATGTATTTCCAAATATATCCCTAATCTTTGGTAATTTTTTTGTCCTCTTGGGATGCATTTCCAATGGTTTTAATATGACACATGTACTATTTAATTGTACCGTGTTTTATTTTGAGATTTTGACATGCCCAGGCTTTTCCTAAGTGTTTTTAAACTATTTACATTGGTTTTCAAAATCAAAAAGGCAATTTGGAATAAGTAGAAAATAAGATCATAATTTCATAGGATCATGTACAAGCTCATTGCACCATGGTTAGGTCTCTCCCAAACTGAGTGACCTAATTTGGTTTGTGTAATACTCAACTAGGACAAAAAGCCCTTGTAAGTGTTATATATTTGATATCTGTGATTATATGCGTAAAACTGAGGTTTTACTGAAGACCTTCATGACCCTTAGAGAAAATGAGAAGAATGAATATATGAGAAACAGAAAGTAGTGTGAAAGAAGAGCAGGTTTTGCTTTCCTAGCTTGTCATTTGTTAACATGTCCCACAGTTAACAATAAATTATGCACAGAATGATCCAGTCAACAAAGAAATAAAGGACAATGAAAAAGAGACTCAGAGCTTCAAAAAAAATGAGATTAGTCTATTAAATTAATTGTATTTTCATGCCTTCAGTGTGGTTTTAGAAAAATAATGTTCACTGAATGCCAAAATGGCAATTGCTATATGGTAGTAACCATCTTTGGCATTCCTTGATCCTGTCTTTCACCTGTTCTTGGCTTTCTGCACCTTTTACCTACAGTCAAGATTCAACAGCAAGGCCTAGTAGAATTTAAGATACTTCTTCAACTTTATGCTAACAAGCAGGAGTTTAATTTCTTACAAATCACAATGAAAATCAACTAAAGCCTGCATAATATATTTCATGGTAATAACACTAGTCATAATAGATGAATAAAGCCCAAATGCTTGCTTTATTACTTTGTCTTTCCATTGTCCATAAAAACAGATAAAACTTACTTCATTTCTAAATTAACATTACTGTACTTGTGATGTTAACTAAAAACAAAAATATCACAGAACACTTTTTTTCCACCATATAAGCCTGCTATATATCTCCCAAATTGTTGAGACACCTATTTTGGGGGGCAATAAATACAAAGGAAGTAAAGTACAGTATATCTTTTGATATGGATTCTTGATGTGAGTGATTATAATTTTAACAGATGCTACATTGTTTGATGAAACATTTTAGATTCTGAATGAAGAGTCCTTGAAGACCAAGAATGAAAATAATGTCTTACATGTGCAAAATAAATCTGACTTCTCAAGAACAGTAGTCATTTACAGCTATCTAGAGTGCTGTGCAATGCAGTCATCACAGAGTTCATCAACAGACAATAGATGATAATTCTTCTTCCTTGTGAAAGAATTATCTCCTCATATTTTATAGGTATTGGGCCAAATCCTTCAGTCCTTACTCCAGGATTGATTTCTCAGATCTTTTTCATGGTAGATAGGAGTACATGCCAATGAAATACTGTTAACTCCTTCATTAAAATGAATAAAGATACCAGTTCTCAGGCAAAGGAGACAACTGAGAGGTGAGTAATGAATAAGCATTTTGGCTGCTAAGGAGCAAAACCTATAATATATGTTTAAACTATTCACTTCATACAGGAACAAATATAATTTAAGCATATTATATTTGACCTGACCTTTGAAACATTTCTTGAAGAGTCTGTAAGAATTTGTGTTAGTAATCTGAAAAGAGAACGAGCCTGGGCATTAATTACTGCATATTTGCAAAATATTTATTGCCTATGAAAATAACATTGGTTTTGTTGTTTCCATCAAAGTGAAAAGTTCAGACCCTCCTTGTACACATAATTCATTCTCACTTAGTAGTTCATTTGACTTCAAAATGACAACATCGAAATATGTAGTATATGTGTTCATGAAAGTATACAGTAATTAGCCCTTAAAGTTTCTATTAGCGTTTAATAAATACTAGACAGAATAAATAGCAAATGGTAGCATTTGGGGGGGGGGAGACTCTGAAGGATAAATTTATGGAAATATAGCAATGTTTTATTTCACAGTTAACGTTTTAATATCTAGAAATAATCTGGAAAATACTGTCTTGCCGGATTAACTCTTTGATGTAATTTGTTTCTACACCGAGTCTGCATACCCTTTCATGTTCTTTGAGTACAGGATTAAGTAGAAAACAACAGTACAAGACCTCTGTCAAATCTGTTCTTTCTGGTTTTGAACTATTTTTCTTAAATTTTACAACTAAAAAAAAAGTTGTTTCTAAGTAGGAAAAATGTTATTCAAAACAAAAATAATGAAATTGAGATATTGAAGTAATGATAGACAAAACTGACATCTATAAGTAAATTAATCAAGAAAATAATATCCTACCTGTGTTTACAAATGAACCCTTTTTCAGCAAAATGCATATTAAAATCCGTATATGAAATACCTCTTATGTTAAATTACAATGACTGGTAGAAGGCAAGAGGAAGGTCACTGTAGCTGATAAACATAGTTATGCAAATGTGTTATTGTGAGAAGGCACTGAGCAGGGTTAAAAATTGTGCTAAGCAGGAGGTCAATCAGAAATTTCATGGGTCTTTCTGGCCTTGAAATCTATAAAAGTGAGATGAGAAAGGAAGAAAATGAAGATGAAGGTAGGTTGTTTTTTTTTTTTTTTTTTTTAATTTGGGTCTATTTGATGAATAAAAAAAAATTTGGTCTAGTAGGAAGAAGATGTCACTAACATTTATAGTTTAATCAGGAAGAAAATTCGCCATATTTTCAGGTCTCTCTATACCTATCAAGGACAGAGACACCTAGTAGCCTCTCTAAGATTCTTCAGCTCTAGATTCTTCAGAAGCTCCCTGCTCTGGCATCACAGTGACTAGACTGATTTTATTTGTAGTGCACATTTTAAGCATTATGCTTATACTTAAGGGGCTTGTTCATTAGTTTGTGAACAGGTTTTTTTTCCAAAAAAAACAAGAGAGAAGAAAAAGCCATAGCTGAATCTGCTGAGTTAGTAGGGACCTCACCAGGGATTTTGTGTACTTGTAACTATTTTGCTCCTGGGCAGTAGAAGGTCTATGATGCTGAGTAAACAATAGCCATAATGGATGCATATACTGGAGTTTATTTAAGAACCAGGAAGATAAGAGTTTTCATCCCGCTCGGTTATTGCACATGCTTGCTCAGTTTCCCTGGTGTTACACTCTCTAGGTTTCAGCTTCCTCTCCCCACAGTTGGGTTCCTGCTGGTCTGGGAAGATCAGGCAAAAGGTTGTGTCTCTTTGCACTGTTCCGCTGCTGGGGTCTTGAGGGTCACCTGGCAAGGTCTCTGGGCATTCCCAGGCGACCTTCTTTATGCATCTGTCTGATATCTGGGATTTTCACCCTCTTTCCAGGCCACCTCTTGTTCCCTGAAGCTGCTTCTTCTCTTTGATAACTCCTTTTTTCTTTGCCTCCTATCCTTTCCAGAATCTCCAAACCATGGTTTTCCTGATCTAAACTATCTATATGCAGAAACATAATGTCTGTTTAGAGTCCTAGCTGGTGGTTCTGTCTCGTGCCACTTTATTAAATGGAAGATTCAGGAAGTAACACTTTTGTTTAGTCCAAGTGATAATCAAAATTTACAACTAGCCTATACGAGCTGCAACTAGCATGTAGCAGGCTTCCACCTGAGAATACAAAAGTTCAGTTTTGGACACTCACCGTTGACTTCTCCCACAACACACACCCCCCAAATAACCTGTTGCCTGTCAGACTTCACAGATTAAGCCTATTTTTTTTTTTTTCCCTAGGAAATAGTTTACCCTGTAAACTATTGTAGTGCACCTTTTTTACTACAATATGCTATGGTCTGAATGAGTATCAGGAGCTCGTTTCTGCCACTGGGACAAGTAAGACCCCAGAGCTGGAACAGGTGAGGAAGAGTCATTTGATCTCAAGCCTCTGTGGATGGTGGATCCCCACATTTGAGAAAATGCCAATATACTGAGTTTTCCTCATTTTTACACCTTTTTTAACACTTCATTGTGTTGTACAATTTCTTAGCAGAGGTTCCTTTCACAATACCCACAGAGGTTCAGCAGAGTGAGGCAAAGGTTGATATTCCTTCTGACACACATCTGTGCAGTGCCTGCTGTGGGATTTACAGCTCCAGGAGGCCTGTGCACTAAGCCTTCCCTCTGGCAGAATTTCATCTGCACTGTGTGTTACAAATAAGAGAAGAAAACCACTTTTCTGAATTTTCCTTCCAGGCTGATACCGCAAAAGAACGGTGACCATGAAGGACATATGGAATGGTGTTTCACCAGCTTGGAGAAAGATGCAAGAGAACCCTATCAGTAAGTGCTGCATTGAACGCAAGAGGCACTTGTAGATCAAGTGATCATAGTTTGATCATAGATCAAACACAGAACAGAACTGAAATAGGCAGATAAATGAAGCAGCCCTTTTCACTTTGGGAGAGGGAATAAATGGACTATAATAACTATATGTGTTCATCCTACACAGAAGAGTTTTTGAGTACAAGTAAACAATGAGAACGGGTTTGCCGTGTTCTTCAGTTTCTCTGACAGTCTCTCAATGTCGATTTCTCAGAGGTATTTCATAGAATAAATGATACTGATACATAAAACTGGAGAAATGTCTCTGAAACTACATAATGAAGGCATGCCGCTGTCATTAATGTTATATAAAAGGCACACCATGCAGCAATACTTTATCTTGTCTATAGGTGGCAGCAGAAGACTAAGTCTCATGAACAAATACTCTAAATGGAACAGTGTTTAAAGGAAGTTATTTGTACACTAAAGATGAATATTCTCTTAATAATACATGAACATTATTTAACAGGAACTATAGAGTCAATAGAATGCGAACAATGACTCCCCCTCTCCAAAAAACCATTGCAGCCAGAACTAGTCCTTTTCTTCAATGAAGTGAAAAGCTCGTTCAATTTGCTCAGCGTGGGAGTCTTTGTCATTTTAACTGGATAGCACAATAGATATTGATAAAAATAAAAGTATTTTAACATAATAGCAATTCAAGACAATACCAACAAAGTGTCTTGGCTGTCAGCAATGGCCATTAAAAATGTATTAAAACATGCATTCAGCTCTTTTATTTTCCTAAAAATAAAAAAGGTTGGTAAGTACTTACATGCAAAAACCTTCTCATAAGGAAAAAAGAAAGCAAGACAGGGAGCTCGGGAAGGAGGCCACCAGATCTAGGCATGGAAAACAAAAGCAAAGTAAAGGAAAAGGGTCCATGAGACAAAAAAAAAAAAAGGGAAAAAAAGACCAAAAAAAAAAGGGCAGCTCAACACAACTAGATTAACCCAGAGAGAAACATAATAACTCTAAACAATGCAATAGTGTTCATATATGTCTGAGCAATATATCATTTCAAGCTTCTATTTGTCTGTAAAAATCCCCCCTTTTTTTACTTCACTATACACGTCCGCTACTTCCTAGAATTAAGAGGTGTCGTTCACTAGAAGGAATTACCAGTATTTCAAGTAAAAGATGCATCTATGCAAAACTCAGAGCCCTTTAACTGCATAGTAGTAAACAAAGGGGAAAAAAATCCTTCATGAAAGCATTGCCTTGCTTTCACTTACTGACCCCGCTAAACTGTTTTGTACATAAGTGAAGTATACATGTCGAATTGTCTAGTAAACAAAAATGATAGCTTTCATTGTGGGAGAATTGTGGGGAGAAAAGATGAAAGGATCCAGTACAATCTATGGCAAGATTTTCTGATGAAACAGCTAGTGAGGAAGGAACTGTTGTTTTCAGTGCCTCACAAGGTTCAAAGCATACATATTAAAACAACTTGCAGATGTAGGTTGTGCAAAATATTAGGGACAGTGCTTGCTAAACTCAGTTTGCTCAGCTATTTCTTCTCATTCAAAAATTCCTAAGTCCTGTAAATCCTCAGAGCCCACTGTCTAATTATACTGGGCATCTTGTATACCTTCTCATTAAAAACTAACCTCCTATTTTAATGACTTGGTTGAAATCCTTTGAAGATCAGACTGTTAGTGCCTGAATGTTGTACTCTGAATACCCCTTCATGCTGCTCTCCTCCCTTTATTCCTTTCTGAGCTTTGGTCATTTCTTTTCTTTTATTTTCTTTTCTCTTTTTTTTTTTTCTTTAAACCAATTTTAGATGCCTTACCTGGCTCCAAGTGAAAAATACTGAGATGCTTTGTTTGAAGGCCACTTGTGCACCCTGACAGAATGGGTCGGTCCAAGTTAAGTGTTTAGGTTGCTTTTAGCTAATGGGAAAGGGTCTCTTATCTATTTAGCTGAGGCAGTTGCTGAACAGATGTATCTCTGACACAGTGCAGTATTTACAGTACCATATCTTTAACAAATTGGGCTATATTCATTCCTGGGATAATTCCAACTGACTCATTCAAATTACACAAATGATTAATTTGTGCTCTGGGTTTCAGATGATAAACCCTCTTCCAGTTTCGTATTTAGAGGGGGTATTTTCTTTATCATCAGTTTCTGGCTAGTATCACTATGGTTTGGGCAATCATTTTAACTCATCATTTGAGTCTTTGGGTTATGTCACACATCCAAAGATTTTGGACAGTCTCAACCTTAATAAGGGGTTTAGAAATCACGAAACAGATGTAATCTTTTTCTTCAATTTGCTTCTTTCAAAACTTTACTTTTTCAGAGCCTTTACAAGCACTTTTAATGCCCTTCTGTATATTTTCCACAAGCATTTTAATCATAATTGTTACTCACCTCAATTCTCTTCCTATACTTTGGATTTTTTTTAATGTCAAGAATGAAAAGTACATTCTTCATTCCACATGGACACCTCTGGGATCTCTCTCAAACAAGGAAGTAGAATTCTAGCATTGAAATAAAGAATGAAATGCTGTTTCTGTTAGACTTATCATTCTTTTTCTGCTTTTTGCCATCATAGATCAAAATATAGTTTTTACACCGAGTTTTTCTTACAAAACCAAATATATTGACAATACTATTTAAATAAGTGGGTAAGTGTAATTAATATGCAAGTTATTTCATTTGCAAAATATGTACAGGTAATACTTTCTGTGTTATTTAGCAGATCTTTACTGTAGTAAAGTTCTCACAGGGCCATACTGTGATACTTTAACTTGCAACAAATGGTACTTTACTCTATAAGCTTTCTCATTTATTCCAGTCAAAGTGACTGTTGTATATCCAAAGAAAAACATATGTGAATCTTCCTTATTTTCACAGTGAAAAGATGAAAGTATAACTTGCTAAGAAAAACCCAAAGTTTAAAATACATTATAAATTATCCTGGAAATTATATTTTGTTTATTTTGAAAGGTGCAGAGAAAAATTCATAAAATATTTCATCTCCATATTGAACGTAATGGGAAATAGGGACATTATTTTGATACATGGTTTTACTAAAAAATTGCAAGATGAAATATTGCCTATCATAAAAATACACCTATTCACAAGCAAAAAATAATAATAATACAAAAATTGCTAGCTTTAATAAAAGCCATGACTTACTGATTAAATAACATTTTATATTCAAGAGATTCTCTAACATAAAGGCCTTTATTGAAAAGGTCTGATGAGCTGAGAGAGAAGTTTTATTTATTTTATAGGTGCTTTTCTTAAATACAATTCCCTCATGCCTAGAATAAACCTAGAGTTAGGAAAGCGTGAGTGGGGCTCTTATTGAAACAACACTGCATCAAAACACAAATAACTTTCTATTAGCTATGTCACTAGGTTAAAGAATAGGTAGGCGGAATCCAAGCAATTATCAGGGAAACACTGGAACATTCTTCAAAACAACCCTGACCTTAATAACTTGTTTAAAGATCTTCTCCTGATGGCTTATGGAAGAAGCCCAACTTAAAAGACAAAAATGTACTCTTAAAGTGCATTGTTCATCACTGTAGACCCTCAGTGGCACAGCTACCCGATAGCAATTACTTTTATGATGACTGTGACCATGTAATTCAACCCCCAAATATAAGTGTTTTACTTTATCACCCTATTAGAGGGGAAAAAAAATATCCTCTCCTATTTATTGAATAGTAACATGCACTACAAAGAATGTTTCAGCAGTGTATCCAACCAAATGTCCTTGCACTCCAGTTAGTGTGCAGATCAGACCACAAAAATTATGATGGAACAAATGTGTGAAGAATCTGCTTTTCGCTAGTGGAAATGATGAAGCAAGCTGAATACACTAACACTGGGAGAGATTCTAATCTGAGGTACTCAGCATACAAAGCTTCTTAGTTCAACAGCAAATGTGTTTATGAGCTTCTGAAGCCACCTATTCAATACCTTTCAGGTGCAAGGACTCATCCTTCTAAAATGATGAATTTTGTAATGGAACAAAGAGGATCATCAGTCAGGTTTTTTCCACTTGCTGCAGGACAGGCAGAACCAAAACCACAACCAACAAGAAAAGTTAAGTTTACATATTTATAAATACAGATAATTTATATTATTTAAATATTTCCACTAAAGTTAAAATTCTTTCTTATGTCTTCAGATTTCAGTAATGCAACACAGTAAGAGAGTGCTACAAACGTTACATGTGATATTCAGCTGTGGAAAAATATAGCCAAGGTAGAAATATTTAAAATAGTGACAGATCATTCTTTTAGCACAATATCTTTTAGTGATACTCGGCCAGAAGATTTAGTGACACTGCTTTCATTATCTGGCAGACCGTAGTTACTCTTTCTTCCATTCTTTTCTATTTTTCTTCTTTTTTTTCTCTACTATAGAGAGAAATACTCTGTTTTCCTGGCTCCCAAAGGAAGGAGAAACTTCAGTCTTTGTGTAGATGCCTCATTCTCCCAGAATAGGAGGAATTTTTGCTTTCCTCTGGACTGCTGTGAGATCCTAACATTTTTGTGACTCAATTGATGGTTGTATTGACTGCCTTGCACCTAAATTTTAATGTAGAGTACCGTTATAGATGGGAACGTTCATGTGAGAGGTATTAAACTGTCTTTGTCTCAGCAACAGACATGCTCTTTAGTTCTGAGTGTTTCCCTCTAAATCTCTATCACTATTGCCACAAAGATTTAGTTCTAGATTAGATTTCCATATTAAATAACAGCCCTTTAGATAAATAGTGACCATTATGGTTTCCTCATAATGTATATATGGAAAGATATCACATCTGCTGTGAAAATATAACTTTTGTTTGGTTTTTTTCTCATATCACTTATAGAAATAGCCATTTAAACTTAAAGTGCAAAGCAAATTGTTCCAATGCTTTATTATTCAGACTGCTATAATTTGGCCTGTACTTCTAAACAGAATTTACTTTGCTTAAGCTTTTAATTTCTGAATCTTTTGTAATTGTAATAAATTTTTCATTGTTAGATACTTCTTCTCAGAGAGGTGTCTACAAACTGTATATGTTTAATTTGTCGTGGATACGCTGAATAAATCCAGATTCTTAGTAAAGCAGATTT
Organism: Limosa lapponica baueri; assembly: GCA_002844005.1. Lineage (NCBI taxonomy): Eukaryota > Metazoa > Chordata > Aves > Charadriiformes > Scolopacidae > Limosa > Limosa lapponica. The sequence goes on from KZ505855.1 coordinate 658,470, forward strand.
CCAGTTCTTGACTTACAGAACTACAGAATGGCTGAGGTCAGAAGGGACCTCTTGAGATCATCTAGTCAAGCCCCCTGCTCAAGCAGATCAGCTAGAACCAGGTGTCCACAACCATGTCCAGTTGGATTTTGATAACCTCCACAGATGGAGACTATAACTTCATCTTTTATGTGTTCAGGTAGAATTTTGTGTGTTTTAATATGTGCCTCTTGTCCTGTCATTGGACAGTACTGAAATGATCCTGTTTCTCTCTTCATTTCCTCCCATCAGGCTTATTTACATTGAAAAGATTCTCGTGAGCCTTCTCTATTTCAGACTGAAAAGTCCCAGCTCTCTTAGCCTTTCCTCATAGGAGAGAAATGCTCCAGTCTGCTCATTCTTCGTGACCCTTTGCTGGAGTCTCTCCAGTATGTCCATGCCTCTTTTGTACTGAGGAGCCCAGAACTAGACACAGTACTCCAGGTCTGGCCTCACCAGTGTAGAGTAGAGCAAAAGGATCACCTTTCAGTGTGCTGGCAATGTTCTTGTTAATGCACCCCAGGACACTGTTGGTCTTTTTCACTTTGGGGTTGCATTGCTGGCTCATGATCAGCTTGTTGTCAGCCAGGACCCTGAGGTCATTCTCTGTAGAGCTGTTTATCAGCTGGTTGGCCTCCAGCATGTATTAGAGCATGGGATTGTTCCTCCCTAGGTGCAGGATTCTCCATTTCCCTTCGTTGAACTGTGTGAAATTCCTGTCAGCTCAATTCTCCAACCTCTTAAGGCACCTCTGAATGGCAGCACAACCACCTGGTCCTTCAGCCACTCGTTCCAGTTTTGTATCATCTGCAAATTTGCTATGGGTGCACTCTATCCCAGTATCCAGGTCATTGATTGTTGAACAGTATTGGCCCCAGTGTTGCCACCTGGGTACACCACTAAAGGCTGGCCTCCAGGTGGACTTTGTGCCACTGATCTCAGCTCTCTGCGCCCAATTGTTCATCCAGTTTTCAACCCACATTGAATCCACATTGTCCACTTTTTTAACCTGTATTTTCTTAGTCTGTCTATGAAGATGTTACAGGAGACAGTGTCAAAGACTTTACTAAAGTTGAGGTAAATAGCACCCATTGTTCTCCCTTTGTCTACCAAACTAATTACTTCATTGTAGAAGGCTATCAGGTTGATTGAACATGATTATCCTTTCATAAATCCATGCTGACTACTCCCTTCTTGTCCTTCATGTATTTGGATGTTTTCCAGGAGAATTTTCTCCATCAGCTTCCAGGGACAGACGTGGGACTGACCCATCTGTAGTTGTCCTGAGCTTGCTTTCCCTTCTTGAAGACAGGAGTAATATTTACTCTCTTCCAGTCTTCAGGAATCTCTCCTGTTTGCCATGACTGTTCAAAGACAATTGAGAGAGGCATCACAATGACATCAGACTGTTCCCTCAGGAAGGATGGGTGCAACCCATCAGGGATCATGGACTTGTGTGTGTCTAGTTTGTTCAAGTGCTCCCTAACTAGTTTGGGAGGGTAAGTCTACCCACAGAGGGTAAATTGCCTTCTTACAAACTTCTGTCTGGTCTGGGGTACCTCAGATATATACAGATAATTTTTTTTTGTTTGGGTTGGGGTTATTTTTTGTTTTGGTTTGGTTTTTATGTTTGTTTTTCCTGACCCATGTATGTTGGTATGCCTTCCTGCACATCCACAGTGCCTTGCTGTTTGCTGAATCTCAATTCCCTCATTCGACTCTAACACAAAATGAAAGGGATTCTAAAAATGTTCTCTTGGTTCCAGCCCATGCCACTACATAAAAGATGGCTAGGAAGTAAGCTTGAACACTAAAATTCTTGATTGTTCACCCTGTTGAATTGTCAGCTCTGAATTGCTTCAGCCAGCTCTCTCTGAGATAAATCTGCAACAGAAGTGTTATCCTTAATCAGGTGGAATGTGACCTATCAGTGCCACTGGGCCTCAGGGGCAGGGATTGGTCTCTTGTTCTCTTTTATTAGCAGTATAGTCATAACTTTTGAATTGAAGCATTTATTTCTTTTCAACAAAACCTGAAACATTTCAAACAATAGAAAAAGCTTTAAAGAAATGTTTCATTGGATAAAAAAAATAAAAGTAAAAAAATCCTGTTAGCATTTTTGAGTAACTTGTATTATTCCAGTGGATTGCTGTACAGATAGTGTTTCAGCCCAAAAGGTCACTTTGTTACCCTCTCTCCTAGCATTCCAATATGACTTCAAAAAGTTCCTTCTTAACAGTCTCCTTTCAGACCAAAGTAGAGGCACTCACATCAAAAGGAATTGCTTTCTTTTGCCTCAAAGGCTGCTGGCACCAGTGAACTGACATATCTCCTTTATATCATTAGTTCTTCCTTGACCTGAGCCAGCCACGTTTCTGGTCTCTTTGCTGCCAGAGCTTACAACCCTGTACACATTGGCAAAGGGGCAGTGACAGCTCTGTAGACTTTGGTATCACAGAGGCAGAGTTTGTAGGGAAGGAGGACAACCCGCTCATGAATTTGCCTTTTCATGTAACTCTCAGATTGCACTCAGGCTTATAAAAACCTTAGGATACAGGATGCTAATAATTAAACTGTTAGAGGTCTCTCTTTCTCAGAAGTGGAGTTTTAAACAAAACTGCATAAACAGTGTGATTCTAGTGATAAAGCCATATTTGTGTCTTTCTCAATAAACAAATAAAACCACAATCCCTTCCTCTGGTCAAGGAAACTTGGAAACACTATCAACGTTTCTTCTAAAGAAACCAGATGGGTTGTTCCTAACTGATATGAATCAGTCCCTCCCTCAAGGTACGGACATGCTGACTCCATGGGATTTCAAATTAAATTTGAAAAAAAAAAAGTAATCATAATTTCTCTCCCTTGTTTCAGGTCACTTTCTGATTAAGTGCATAGGAAAAGTACTAATTTAAACCAAAATGTTCACATCTAACCAGTGACTACCTCCTGAAGCAGAGCATGAGGAGTATGCTCACTTAATTCCAGTGCAGACCAACTATTCTTTGTATCATCAGTATATAACAAATACTTGACCTATAGGCAGCTGCTTATAAGGGAGGCCATACACAAACTTTCTAGAATTAATTTTCATGTTTCTTTTGTGCAATTTGTGTGAGTTTGAATGAATACACAGAAGGTGGGGTTTACCTACAAGTTTTAATTGCTGTGATCCAGATTGAGAACTATCTTAGATGCCACAAGACATCTGAGGTGTTCTGCACACAGTTGGTAGATATGATGCAGGACTTAGGGGAAGCCCGTATGCTTCTGGTGAGGAACTACAGGTCAGGTTAGATACTGTCAGATATCTTACGCATCACTGGATACCCATGTTTAAGCAATTGATTTAGTGCTCAATTTTAAGAAATATAAATCTCATCCCAATTGACTTCTGTGGGGCTAGGACATTACTCTCAGTTCGTGAGAGCTTCTTTTTGTTTATAACTACACTGGAAGAATATTGGCTTAATGTTAGCAGTTAGGCAGCAACTAAGAATCAGCTGTAAAAAAAATAACCAAGAAGTGATACTAGAAACTGAGTCCAGCCTCTAGTCAGTATAGCCAAATAACCTGACCAAAGGTAAATGCTAATTTGGAGCATTTGGACTAAAATCTTTATAAAGCAGCCTAAAAATATGTCTAGTGCCTTTGGAAAAATGTCTGAGACTTTTGTATCAGTCTGAAAATATGACACGAGCTGTGTGAACAGCATGGGCCACAGAATACTTTCTGGTGTTTTCAAATGGCAATTCACATTGAAGTGTGAGCAATTGTATCAAGCCTTCTCTGTGCAGAAAAAAACAAAAACCAAGGCTCTTCAGGAGGATGTTTACCTCATCTATCTCAAATATATTTTATGATAGATGAACTGTTCTTAGGAGGACCCACAGGCAGATCTTTGTAAGAGTACCTGGCTTTGAGTAATTGTTGACACACTGTACCTAGAGTACTGTGAACTAAGAAAACTACCTTGAGATATATGAAGCAGTTACCTCATAAAGAGAAAACATTTCATTCTTTATAGAAAAACAATGGGTGCTGGTTAAAGAGAAGATAAAAACCACTTTATTTTAAAAAATCTTTCATTCTGAAACTATTGAGTACTTTTATGGTTTTTTTGTTAAATGAGACAAAAAAAAAGCTAATGAGGACTATTCCTAAAATGGGAGAGGGGAAAAGTGCTTTACAAGGAAAAATGTAAAAGTATGGTTTTAATTAGAGAGTCAAGAAAACATGAAAACACAAATAGACTGAAATAATATAACATGATCAAGGCCAAAGGATGCTGAAATTCTGACAGGTTAATTGAGAAAAATCTATAGGCATCTGAAATAAAGAGAACAGAAACAGTAGATCAGATTAATTCCTTAAGATTTCCACTGAATGTACCTAGATAGTCAGCTCAGAATTAATTTTAAGTTGGCATTAGATGCAACATGTCATGGTTTCAGCTGGGCTGGAGTTAACTTTCTTGCTAGCAGCTGGTGTCATGCTATTTTTTGGATTTGGGATGAAAAACAGTGATGATAGCACACTAATGCTTCTGGTTGTTGCTAAGCTCTCAAGGCATTTCTGCTCCTCATGCTGCCTTACCAGTGAGTAGGCTGGGAGTGCACAAAAAGTTGGGAAGAGACACAGCCAGGACATCTGACCCCAACCGACCAAAGAAATATTCCATGCTGTGTGACATCATGCTCAGTATATAAATCTGGGGGAAGAAGAATGAGGGGGGGAAGTTTGGAGTGATGGCATTTGCCTTCCCAAATAACTGTTATGTGTGATGGTGCCCTGCTTTCCTGGTGATGGCTGAACACCTGCCCACTGATGGGAAACAGTGAATGAATTCCTTGTTTTACTTGCTTGCACGTATGGCTTTTGCTCTATTTATTAAGCTGTCTTTATCTCAACCCATGAGTTTTTCCTCACTTTTACTCTTCTAATTCTCTCCCCCATTGCAACTGGGGGTAGTGAACGAGTGGCTGTGTGGTCCTAGCTGCCAGCTGGGGTTAAACCGTGACACAGCATTAGAAAACCAGATAGTCATGGTGAAAATATTGGGTAAAGTTCATTAGTTTCCACATCTATGCAGTATTTGCGATACCTCTCAGAATATACTGGTTACCAGTTTCCTTATAGTCACGTAAATTTTACAAAATTCTGTGAAAAGGAGCAATTCATTGTTAAATAATGTGGACTATTTTTTATATTCAGTGTGGAATCATGAAATCCATATGGATGGATGATCTAGATGACTACTATTTGACTAGATGATCTTAAAAGGTCCCTTCCAACCTCTGTGATTCTGTGATTCTGATTCTGTGATGGAAAGACCTTTCTATGGAATCACATTCCCTTCTTATTGCCTGTTGAACTAATTCTCTTTCTGGGCCTTTCTTTTACGTATGGATCCCGGAAGCCCTTCACACATACAGAATACAATTAGAGGTCCTTAGGCTGTATCCAAAGCCTGCTAAAGTCAATGGGAATATTAGGGATTTCACTGGCTTTTTTACAAAAGACATACGAGTTGAAGCCTGCCATTCGTTGCTACCTGTCAGTAAAGGAATACTTCTTTTAATTTGTAGATGCATTCAGATATTTTAAATCCAGTGGTCTGTGATAAATTAACCTCATCTCTTTTACATATTACAAGACACCTAATTTCATCAAGTCAAATCACATGTGTATCCAGCACAAAACATTCTTCATTTTCCTTATATGATACGTGTAAAGCTAGACAATTTATTTGTTCCTTTTTATTTCCCTTGTCTCATAAACTCTCAGCCTCTTTATTTTAGTAACACAGGAATAAGACCTGCGTACATCCCCCCTTAGCTCAGCCTTGTCTCCTTGCACAGCTGATTAAACATGAGTAGGTCTGCTAATTTGTTAGATGATGTAGTTCACAACAGACTTGGAAAGTGTTCAGGAACAACTTCCACCTACAATCTGGACCAATACACAGCAAACATCTTTCCCATATCTTTTGTGAAAACCCCTGCTGTGGACTTGCATGCTCAGGAGAGCATGAACACCAATGACTGCAAAGTAGTCATGCCCAAACCCACCAGACAGCAGACTTGATTCCCATAAACTGTTAGGATTCTGAGATCTGTTGTGCCTCTTTGATCCTTGCAGTAAAATCAAGAGGAATTCAGCTGTCAGAAGACACCTGTATCACCTAAGCTACCTCATGAAATGTTAGGGACACAGTCTGTATTGATAGCCACCCATTAACACAACCAACCATTTCCAAGACAAAGAATGATTACAGAATGAGCCCAAGACAGTTTTAAACTAGCCAACATTTACTCCAGCTAGAAGAAGAACGTACTAGCAGGAAAATCCCAGAAAAAGTGGTAATGAGGCAAAGAAGTTAGAAAAATCCAGTTTAAAAAAAACTGTGCACATAATTTCATGGATCTGGGGAAGAAAAAGAATTCTTTTTGAAGGGGTATTCTTTTATAAATTTTGTGTTTTATTGGTGAAAT
>KZ505855.1:666424-679832 GCA_002844005.1 Limosa lapponica baueri
TTTTTTTTCCAAAAATATTTAAGTTTTATTTTTGGTAGGTCAGTTAAATTAATCTGAAATTTGTTTCGGATTCAAGAGTAGATGCAAAAACCCTAAATTTGGTATTTACAATGTAGCTGTCTAAATGTGTTCTACAGGTTCAAGTCTATACCCAGGAGAGATAGGATACTTAGTACCTGCGGTAATTTGATATGTTCGAATATATCAAGACTTCTGGGACAGGCAGGTATGACACAGGACATACTGGAAGTAAATACCCTTCTGAAGCTAAAGGTCAACTGTGATACTCTGACTCTGCTATTTCAGATGGTATTATATACATATGATTAGGCAAATAGATTGGGTTTCCTGGTGTTAAGTAGATATCTACTCTGTAAAACCCTAAATTTAGGTGCTGATACATGACGCTTCAAAAGGAAGGAAGAAAAAAGTATCTTACTCCCATACGTCACCCTATGAATTCTTCTCCAAAATATTCCAGAGGAAATTGTAACAGCTAGCGTATTTAGCAATGCTGCAGTGGATACTGTTGCATTTATATAGAATAGCTTTACAATTCCTTGTATTTGATAATGTAAATAAAACAGCTGGGCCAAAGTCCAGACACATACAAAATCATCATAACATTAAGGTGACAAGAAAAAAATCTACATATTTATCTTTAAACAAAATCATATTTCTCCTTATCCAAGACAGCAGGCTTTGTGAATGCCACAAATTTTGAGATGTTGACATGATTCCAAGTTATGTTTTCCTATGGCAAAAATGGTCTAGGTACTTATCTAGTTGGAAAACTACTGACAAAGTATTAATCAGCAATTGGATATTGGAAAAATGGAGAGACAAAAATGGAAAGAGAGTGACCTAGGTCTATCTCATATTTCCATTACTGATTTTGACAGTTAAAGAGCATGTGTTCTTAATGTGTCTTACCCTATAAATGATACCAGGCTGCAGAGGAAAGGGATGTAAGGAGCTGTTGGGATTGGGATTCAAAAAATATTTAAGCAATTTAGATAAGCTGTTTTAAGGAAAAAGCATGCAATTCAGTAAGTACAAATGCAATGTACTCAGATGAAAATGATTACACAAATACCAGACAAGTGAAAGTGCTACTAGGTATTACTTCAGTAAAAAAAATCTGGAAGGAATATGAATGAAAAGCTAAATAAGACAGCACAGGATTCCATGAACACGTGATACCCAGAGAATAAAACAGCTTGAGAATGCTTGAGAATAAAACAGCTACCCATCCACATTGCCTGTCTGCATATGTTCCTCACAAAGTTTTGGGAGCATATCTGCAGGTCTCTGAGGACTCACTGTCTTTCCAGCATGGATTTACTTGCAGTATGGACCAGGGAGGGGAGGAGAGAGGGGGGAAAGGAATCCTGTGCTATCTAATTTGTACTTGCAGGAGGGAATAGGAACTGGAAGAAGGTGCCCCTCTGCAGACACTCTAGAGTTTTTCGCAGAGAGCTCAGACGTGATCAGACAGGACATACAAGATAGAATCATAGAATTGTCTAGGTTGGAAGGGACCTTTAAGATCATCTAGTCCAACCATCAACCTAACTCTGACAAAAACCACAACTAAACCATGTCTCTAAGCACTATGTCTACCTGTCTTCTAAATACCTCCATGGATGATTTGGGGAGTGTATCTGGCCAGGACTGTGTATTGGAAGCAACCAGGGATGCACACTGCTTCTCAGGCACAGTCTCGGCTACAATGAAGATTCAGCCAGTTACTTTGATTTTATGGTGACAGGAGTTTGGTTTTGAAGTCAATTTTGTGACCATGATAGCATTTTCACTTGTGTGGCTACTGTGCCAAGAGTAACATATTGCAGAAATTCTTAATAATGAGTCTGGTTCCATTTCTGGAAGCAAAATAAATAAAATAAAATACTAAGGTAGTGCAGGAGTAGATACAACTCCAAACCTATTGGCGTCCTGATTTATAATTTCCCAAGACTTCTTCGTTTCTGAAAATTCAGTCTATTCAAACTCTTCTCACATTTAATTTTAGTTTAGCAGAGCAGCTGTCATCCTGTGTGGTTATTTTATAACCAGCATTTGCTGTCTACACCTATGTATGTTCAGCTGGTAAATACCTGTTATGTTTCAACTTCAGTTTTCTGCTTTTTGTATAGGAGGACATTTTCATTATCAAAGAAATACAAAACAACACAGAGTCTTGTTATGTACACTTACAACAGACGTGTGTAATTTTCCATAACCATAAATAAGAGCTTGAATAACCTTGATCTTCTGTTCTGTCATATTATTTTTAAGCTGATGTAACACCATTGACATCAATGGACTTACCCCAGTATGAAATTGGTGTAATGGAGTGGAAAATCATTGCCGAAATCTCTAAGGGGATATTCAAAGTTCCCTTCACTGTAAGCTGTGTATTAGACTGGAAGATCCATAGTTTGTATTTCCATGGTTTGATGTGTATATCAAATGATGAAGAACTGTATAAGACTCTAAATGGAAACTATTCATAACCTTTTTTAATTAAGCATGAAATATTTAATTTCAAAATTGTCACTTTTTCTGTATGTTTAAGTATCTACTCAATTTCACAATTAATTTTGACTTTGGAGAAAAATACCGTGTGTAGCAATTTAATTTTATACTACGCACTGCCAGAGTCAAAATAATTTCTGGAAATTTAAATGAAATTAGTTGGTTTGACTTTTTCAACCAAAGGATATATGGAAAAGCAGCTCTGTTTGTGTCCAACTTTTATAAAGCTACGTAGCAGACGAGATCAAGATTTCATAAGCCTGAGAGTTCATGTAAGTATTGGTCATAGTTAACTCCTAAATTAGTAATTGTATGCAGGTCTTTGTATTTTTCAAGTTATTTTATTGAGAGAAGTCAGATTAAACTGTCTTGATTTTCTTTCCCTAATTACAAGATCAACGTGTGAATATTGAGTGGAAAATAAGGACATTATGTGTCTGTTCAGTTTAATACTTCATTTCCTACAAATTTCTGTTACAAGATGATGAAAATATGAACCACAAACCACTTTTCTTTTTTTTTTTTTTAAAAAACAGAGTGACACACATGGCTTCATTTTCCTTTCACCTCTTCAAAAAGTGAATCTAGCTTTCAAAGCAAAAATGATAATTGAGCGGAATTGTATTGGTGGGAAGCGTTGATAACAATGTGGTTTTTGACCACCTTGTGAAATTTTATTACAGTTAGGAAGAGCTTTGTCAAATCAGTTGTATGTAATTTATTTTATTCTTCCATTACTTCATATTGAAAAAAGGCAAGATCCTGTTTTTTTGACTATCAGTGAATAAAACATTTCCTGAACACTTTAACTTCCTTAAGAAGGCGAGAAGGCAAACTTTTGTTTTTCCTTTTTTTTTTTTAATAATCTGCATTCATTCTTACACAGAAAATACTTTTTTAGAGTGTTGAACGCTTCCACTTAAAATTTTTACTCATAAAAAAACCTAGGAAAGACTTATTCTCTTCACTTTGTTTCTTGTACATTGTATTTTTGAGCTGTTGGTGAGAAAATACTCTCATAAGCAAAAAAAAATAAATAAATATGTAGTTAAAAGAAAGGAAACGGTGCCAAAACAAAAATCTTGTGTGATTTCCTTTTGTAAAATGTCACATAGAAACATGAATCTGAAAGTGTTCCACAGGCAGCAGCAGTGGTTTTGTGGAAATTTTTCACTTGACACAGGGTACTTTGCATGTTTAATTCCCAATCTCCTGTGCTTTGTCATGTCATATTCCCCTGGGAAATGTGCTATCACATCAGAATTATCCATTCATTTGTAGTCGCAATTTAATGTTTGTTTCATGGAGGGATCCGAGGATGTAATGGGCAAGGCAGCAGAGACTGGTGTTAACAAGGTCCTAATTTGCTTCTTCAGCATCAGAAATGACTCTGAGGAAAGTTTGTGGTGCAGCTCTCCAGAGAATTATGGCAAATTATTTACTCTTTGCCAACCATTCACTCTGATGAATCTCTGTTGACTTTGGTTTCAAATAGTGTGTATGGCTGATATTCCAACAGGGTGTTTTCTATTCTTCCAGCTTGCTTCCAAAGCAACCCAAAGTCAGATTTCAATAAATATTGTGGTCCTCTGTACGAATTGTACTGATCTGGGATCCTCCTATTCCTAATCGTCCGTGCATCTGAAAACCTTAGTAATTTCAGCTGGCATTTTGGTTGCCTAGAGATTTAGGCCTGGGTCCTAATTAACTATTTCAATTTAGGTTTTGTGTCTGATTTTGATTAGGAATATCTGGAAGAAAAAGGTTTGTTTTCTCCAGATACACTTTTTATTTTATCTTCACATTCTTTAATGTAATTCATTTCCTCATTAATCTTTATTTAATGATTATTTCCTTTTGTCAATAGCTACAGAATATCTTATTTAAATTAAAATGACATTTGTAATAGTTTCTCACTTCTTACTTTTCCTCACTCTCATGAGTGTAAATATCGGTCATAAAAATGTATATATTCATAATTCCTTAAATAGAGTCACCTTTGAAACCCAGTTTTCTAATCTATGCTTATAAAATGATGTGAACTATTGTCAACTACTTGAAAAAAAAGGTGAGGTGAAGATTTTGAAGTGATGCTTGAATATTTGCTAGTACCATGTGTGTCTAGCTCACTGTCAGAACATTAGTGTTTATTCACAGTCCTAGCAGGATTCTTTACTTATTGCTCTCAATTTGTTTTCTATTAATCTGACAAAACTATCCTGAACACTGCTCTACTGCTTGGTTTGGACAAACTATTGCTGTTCTAAATTGCTCCAGCAGCAAAGAGCAGTGAAAGAATGTTTCTGGACATTTCTCAATGAATTTTAGTCTGCATATGCTAGCCTAACCATACATACCTTTGAGGCAAATACATGACCCCTTCTTACTCTGGCTCTGCTGGGAGTGGGGGTATATTTTTATTGCTCAGTTTCTTCTCACTACCCACTAGCTGGCAGTCATCCTGCAGCTTTTCAGTCACTGGCATTGTTCATGATTCTTCCCTAGTATAGCATGGGCAAAACCAGTTGTATTAGTGCAGATTTATTAATTAAACCATTCAAGCTAGAGCTAGCTTGCAACAGATCAGAGAGTGCTCTCAGACAGTGCTGCTATCAAAAGTGTGTGTGGAACTACCCCTGGCAAAGTACTGGTGATGTGCAGCTAGGAATGCAATAATTTTTCCATGGTTCTACTCAATTTTACACTGGTCAAACTTTGTTTTGATATTAGTAGCCTTTCTGAGTTAGTCTAATCTTAATTAGGACAATTCTAGAATTCCCCATCAGCTGTATTGTACTGTACAAGGACTAATTGATTTCAGCTGGACTATTTATGAACACAGACATCTACTTATGCAGCTGAGTAAGAGCTGGCATAACTGAGCTTTAACAGATGTCCAAATTTCAAGATGCTGGGCCTAGTTTTTGCTTTACACTGGAATGTCACTGAAATAAAAAGCTAGTACAGTTGGAAATAAATCCAACCTTCTTATCAGAGAGTATTTAGCAAAATATTCTTATTTTACTTTGCTATGATTCTGATCATAGAGGGTTTTTTTAATAAAATGATTGAGATCCTATGAATATCAAAGTGTAAGTAAAGTATTTATTAAAAAAAAGAAATATTGCTAACTTTTGAAGCTGTCATTAGCTGATCATAAATGGATACTTTTCTAAAGGAGCTGATTCAATCATGTATTTTTAGAGGACTCTGTGATATTAAAAATGTATCATAAGGAGGAAAACCTAATAACTGACAGAGGTCACAGTTACATAAAAAAGAATTGAAAAATGGAAGAATATAAGAAAGTAAGAGCCACATGCAATCATGGAGGAGACAGATACATCAGTGCAAAGTTGTCACAGTTCAGCTCAGGATCAAGCTGGCTGCAGAAATCATCATAAATATCTGACATGTTGAGGTTAAAGAAAGTATCTGAGCATTACAATGACTTAGTAATAGAACCAGGCTTGAGTGTTCAGATTTGCCGAACACTTAAAACTCCTGGGCTTTTTCAATTAACTGATAATTATTAACAGTTTCCTTTTTTGTTTTCCAATTTACTCTACAGAGAATAGGGCTTTAAAATTATTCCATTATTAATTTAATTTTTTGTGACTGAATATACTAATACATCATCTAACATTTAAAGATCAAAATTATCTTGGAAGATTTAAAGTCAATAAATTTTGCTTATGGAAATTCTTAAACTAGCAATCTATTAACGTTTTTGTAGCGTGATGATAATATGAAAACAAAAAATGAATAAAGAAATTTAAAACATTTCCTCTGCAAATGTAAGATAGTGTAATATCAGCAAAAGATACCAGCTAATGTACATTACAGCTCTGTAAATCTTGGTTTCTATGAAATTTGAAGAACTCACAATGGGAAGGAATGTATCAACTTATATATTGAAAGGGATTTTCTGATTGCTTCTGCTGATCTGAAAACTCCAAAAATTGTTTAAGGTTATAAATGTCTTTATTAAAATTACGATTTCAGCCTAATTTATTTTAACAAGAATTGTAATGTATTCTGCCCTTTGATCTCTTAGCTTGAAACGCTGCCTGTTGTTCCATTATTCCACCATCCATTTGCAGATAACAATACATCAGAACCTTTTTCTTGCTGCAGAAACAATGCCCTTTATTTGAGAAAGGACATTGTTTTGACAGATAAAGTAGGCATTTGATAAATTGGAACAGGTTCTGAATTATTTTGAGGGGAATGTGTGCTACATCTGTCTGCTGATTTTCCACTGAAGCAGTGCTTAACTTTCTTGTCTGTTTGTGATTTATTGAGCTGCAGAAAAGGTTAGGAAAATTTCATGGCTCTTCTCTTATAATTTGTAAGTGAATCAAAAAGCATTTGTTACTGTTTATGATGCTCAAAAGACAGAATTACCCCAAAACATTTATCCACAACAAAGACTGTAGTGACAACAACAACAAAGGTAAACAAAATAATGATCTTCTAAATTATTAATAATACAAATAAAACACAGGAAACAAATTCAGTTGTTGAATTGCATGGAATGTTAATAAAGTTTTGACTGCCTATTTAGACACATTTTAAAAGGGTAAACTAATGTAAAAACAACCACTATTAAGGGAGTAATTGCAAGGAGTCTTATTACATATATATTTCCAAAATACTTTTATAGTTTAGTAATATTTATCAATAACTTCTCACAAACTAATGTAAAATCCTGGCCACAAAGAAGTCAAAAGATCTATATTACTCAGCATTCAGATGCGAATTTAATTGCTGGAACAGAGATTATTTTTTGTTGTTTGAGACATTGTAGGGGATGCTATCTGATCTGCAAATGGAAAGGCCATTACATATGGATGTCTTCAATAACCTATGGCATTTCAAATAATATGCCTATATTTAGGAAACCAAATCGAGCTGTAAAGATGAAATCCAACTTCAGACTATTGATCCTAAAATTTAGGTGTTTCCATGTAGGTATTCACCTAAGAGCCAAGTTTTTAAGCTCTCATTACAGTTAATGGAGAGTTTATTAATGTATCCAGTGTAATCTGGTGATCACTATAAGCCAAATAGATTCAAGGGCTCCATACAGTCATCTGAATGTTGCTGCCTAGTGTTATTTGAAACTTTTTGGGACGTCAGAAATATTTGTATTAGACAAGGGAAGGAAAAAAAAAAAGGAAATCCACTCTGTTCTGAACCAGCAGCTTCAGGTCAGGTGGAATAACGTAGGGTATTTCAGACGACACTGTATTCTTGCCCTGTCAGCCCTTGAGCATATGCCTTTGACAACTCCATGAGTTGTAAATGGCGTGAGACACCTCTGCATAGTGTGCAGATGAATGAAGCACCATTAACCGCTCAGAAAAAAACATCAAGATGAGTGTCAGTTGACTAAACATAGGCATCCAGTAACAGCTGAGATTCCCATCATCCTGTCTGGCATCCAGCTCCTGCTTCAGAGGGACATGCTTCTCCCATAGGTCCCTCTTCATCTCAACCCTTCTTAAGAGTTGTCTTGCTTCCTTAGGGCAGTAGGTACTTAACTGAGCAACCAAATTAAACTCATCCCACATAGCTAAGCACTTAGTTTATGATGGGATTAGTAAAGGTTTGGAGTACAGAGGAAACCTGCATGATTATTGTCCTACCTTACTGATGATTGAAGCTAGGGAAAACCACTAGTTTTATCATTTTATTTGTATGAAAGGAATTTTGATGCTTTCCATTTTTCTCTCCTTTTTTTTTTCTTTGCTTTCCTTATATTAGGTAATACACAACTACATCATAATCAATATTAGACACATACAAAAATATAGAACAATAGATGACATGTCTCTGCAAAGACAAAGCATATCATTCACTGAAATTCATTCACTGAAACACAGCTACTGCATATGGCCTTTCTTTTGACAATCCTCAAAAGTTAAATTTGCTTGTTTGCTTTCTTCTTCTATCAACTTTCTGCTGTTGGTGTAACTCCCATAGTGTATATATTTAAAAAATCTTCCCATCAGTTTCTTGATGATACTAGATTTACTTTGATGAAATTATAAACTCAACTTTTGATTATTCAGAGTTTCCACAATTTTCCTACTACATGAGACAAATGGCTCTTTTAAGTTCTGTGTTGGAAGCTAGGACAGACATTTGTTTAGGTTAATGTTCGTTTTACTAACTTTATCTAAAACAGCTAGCTTAAGCTAATTGTACTTGCCATCTCTATAGTTAGTGGAAACAGACTAGTACTTCTAAAGAATGATACACACCAGACTGAGACTTGTTTAAGACACCAAATATATATCAGTGTCTGCAATGCTTACATCTATTGACCACTAGGACAGTCTCAGAACTACTAGCTGCTTATTTTAGTATGGATGAAGAACTTCTAGGCATTTCATAAATTTCACACATATGGGGGTTTTTATTTATTTCCAACTCAATTTTTTTTTTTTTGTCTCAGGCTTTGTATTCAATCAGGTTTTCCTCTCAGGCTTTTAGGAAGAAGTTGAGAAAAGGAAAAAGACAGCATTAGCTAATCTTTACCATTGCTCACTGGTAGTCCTTCAGACTTTTTGAGGAAGCTACACGTCTTAGTATCATTCAAAATATGTTCCGGCATTGTGTCCTCATCTTGAATCATAAGATGTACCATAAGATAAGTACATAAGGCAGTGCAACTTTTGAGCAAATGTTTGGGTGGGTGTGTAAGTTGAAGTTTATGGCCTTCTAAGTTTGATATGTTTGTGTGATGAAATTAGGCCTTCTAAGTTAATGAGAATGACTCAACTACTAAGATTTCCATTCCCAGTTCATATGACAGATGTAATTTTTCCCTCCAGAAGGAATCACACATGAGGCACACTGTTATATTAAACTTCACACTGAGTGCTTTTGTTTGCTTGTTTGTTTTCCTGCAGAAAGGGCCAATATGGCCATATCTTATACAGGGAAAGCATATGTGGAATTGTGTTCACTGGTGGATGTAAATTCAGTAGTTATTATCCATCTGGGATTTGGTTTTGCTACCAGTTTGTTTTCCCATTTGAGAATGATTGTGAACAACTGGCAAAGTGACGTGATGCCCATCACAGGTTTGAGATATACAGTTACATTGTCAATGCCTTATCGTGTTTTCATTATAAATCATTTATTTATTGCTTGACATCAAAAATTGAGTGTGTTCAGTTGTTCCCAATGATGACAGCTGCTAAGGAACAGATAAGATACATTGGCAAACCATACTCTACAGAAAGAGGAAAATATTTCTAAAGTTTTGTGTCATCCAGCTGTCCCCAAGCAACCAAGTTCAATAATAAGAAGGTGTTTTTAGTCCACTAAAAAAAGTCCATTTTTAGTGGCTCAAAAATGTTGATTTTTTCTTTTTCTTTTTCCTTTTCCTTTTCTTTTTTTTTTCTTTTTCTTTTTCTTTTTCTTTCTCTTTTTCTTTCTCTTTTTCTTTCTTTTTTTCTTTCTTTTTTTCTTTTTTCTTGAGTGGTGGTACCCAGTAGCATTTGCTTTATAACATATTGAGCCACATGTGTAATGTGAGAATGAGAGTTGTATTGACAATGAGAAAAAAGAAAACAAGGAATTGGTGAATCAGAGAAACATACAAATATTGTTATCAGTGATAGAAATGTGAGAAAGAAGACTCTTGTTTTTAAATTACAGAAGAGGAATACAGTTTGATACCAATCAAGGTAAAAGAAATAATAGAAATGAACAGCAACAAAGGACTTTGTATTGGGTTTACATGACAAGGTTTTGGTAGCGGGAGGGCCGCAAGGGTGGTTTCTGTGAGAAAAAAAACAGTAGCTGCCCCCATCTCAAGTAGAGCCAGTTTCAGCTAACTCCAAAATGGCCCCACCACTACCCAAAACTGAGCCATTCAGCATGCTGAATGCTGATGGTACCTCTGTAATAATATATTTATGAAAGGGTAAAAATCCTGTGCAATAGCTGTGAGTAAGAGGAGTGAGCAAATGTGAAAGAAACACCCCTGCAGACATTAAGGTAAGAGAAGGAGGGGGAGGAGCTGCTTCACGCACCAGAGCACAGATTCCCCTGCAGCCCAAGGAGGATCATGCCAGAGCAAGTATCTCCACTGCAGCCCATAGAGGAACCTACGCTGGAACAGGTGGATGTGCCCTGAAGGAAGCTGCAGCCTAGGGAGGAACAGAGTGGCTTGGTGGACATCTGGCAGCTAGCCAAGGTTAACCCACCACAGACTTACCACAGACTTTCAGATCAAAAGAGGAGTTCTCTGTCTTGAATAAACATCCAAACAGGTTGTCAAGGTTTTCTGCAGGCGTGAGTACAATTAGCAAAAGCAGCACTCACTATGTGTTCTAATGCTCAGAAAGGTAAATTAGAGAAAAAAATTTAAACTGTATTGCTCTCAATGAATATATTCTAATCAAATACTTACAATAACTACAGTAATATGCTGTGTACAAATTTATTTAAAGTGTATTCTGGGTGGTAGGCTTCCAATTCAGATTATATTTTTAAGGTTTTGAGGTGGCAACCACAAAAAAGGTAACAGGTAAGGGAAAGAGCAATGCATTCTCAAGCAAATGTAGTCCTTACTGTGGATCAAGTTCTGTGCATGGATGTGGTTAGCAGCATTCATCGCTCAGACTTAAAGGGAAATATTTCTCCCACCGTTGCTGTCTGACTGACAACAAAGTTACTGGAGCTTTTGAAGGGTACTGCGTTAGGGGATTCCCAAATAATCACATGCAATTGAAAGTCAACAAAATGGTCACAGCAGTGAACTACAAATGTATGAATAAATTCATTACATTCTTGATATCTAAAACTAAGAACTCGGAAAAAAACCCCACTATGTTAAACACAAGTTATTTACTAATTGTTCAACAACCCTCTATCTACTAACTAGGGGGTAGTGATCCTGAAAGATAATTTAATTGAAGACTTCAAATATTCCTTTCAAAAGCTTAAGACAAACATTTCAGCCTTTCAGCTTCATTCTCCTCTTTTTTTTCATTCCACCTAACTGCAGCTATTAGCTGAATTTTGCTTGAATTTGCAAATATTTTTGGTTGATAAAATTTTTATTTGGGGGGGAGGGAGGAACAAACTGTCTGCAGTTACTATTTCATTGTGTTAAAACCAAATCAAAATGAAACAAACCAAAACATATCCTTTAATAAGGAACTTAAATTTATTTCTCTAGCTATATTTACTTACACTTCCGGTAGAAATTGTCATCCTCTAGCAGCTCTGGTAATGAAAGAGAGAAATGGCAGAGAACTGGATATGTGCAAAGAAACAAGAACAGGAATGGACAACACCTGGATACACTGTCCGTTCTTTGTTGCTACTGACATAAGGATGGTTGTTGCTGTCAGTAGAATGAGGAAAATAGGTAAGACAATAACATTTCAAACTTTTCAAAACTATTTGTAGTATTTTTGTCTTTAGCTCTCTGTGAGCAGGCATAGAGCTAAAGTGGTAGAGATAAAAACCCCAAAAAGCTACCCCAAGATAACAACAAAAAGACCCGTCACAAAACCCCCATGCCTTGCTTCCATTCTTCAGCTATCCCAATTCACAGTCTCATGCACCAATATAATACATGAAGCATAATAGTAAAATTCATTTTGAATATATACGTGCTACGCCAAGTGTAGTTGTGTTGTGGATGGTTGACACAGGTACCTTTTTCTGCTTTTTGCTAGTTGTCGTCCTAACACCTGCTCAGACTGCTGCTCACACTGCTCTGCACTGATCTTCTGAATGTGTACTGAAATAGTGAAGGTCAAATCTTGTTTTTAGTTGCAATGACCTTTGTGCTTAATCTACAACCAACTGGTATTGGGGTGACTTATTTATTGTTTAAAATCCTTATTCCTCCTTGTGTTTTAGCAAACATCCTGGGAAGGCTGCTGAATGAATAATAAAAGACTTATGTTCAAAGGCAGGGGATATTCAAAAGAAGCAAGTGACTGTAGAGCTGGTAATGCGATGTTATGGTTAGGGCTGGAATGGCATTTTGATTCCAAGCAGCATTTTTCAAATGTTTTTCATTTCACTACCTGTCAGAAGGATATTTCTCATGCTCATTCTCCCCCTCAATGCAGTATTTTGAAAAGATTAGTAAAATTCCATTGAGTTATATTTGAGAATTTAATAATGAAAATGTATTTTCACTAGCTAGGGAATTATTCAGTCCTCTCTCATTCTCCGTTCAGTATGTTTTATTTAGAACACTGTAAGGACTGGTTCTATAGAACCAGTCAACTTTTTAATGAGGTTGATATTAGTAGACTCCAGTAACAGAGTGTTAATACTGTTTCGGTATCAGTATGTTTTGTTGACTTGTTTTTTTTTTTTTTATTTCTCAGTTTTCTTTCAAACCCAGGTGAATAATGCAGACCTGTGAGGAACAGTAACCTTCTATCCCTATCAGCTGTAAGTAGATTATCTCCTAAAACACACTTAGTGTCAGAAAAAAAAAATAATTGCAGCATGTTAAGCTGGGGCAGTTGAATCTGTTTCCACCCCTTACCTGCCTCTCTTACTTGTTGAAGATGCCACCACAGGAACACAAAAAGATTAACTTGTCTTCAGCATTTTCTTGAATTTACAGGCAATCACATTAAGGTAAGCTAATGCTAAATTCAAGCTTCTTTAACACACTAACTTTGATTAAGAAGTAGGTTTTCATTCTTCTGCCCTTGCTATAGGGACAGCAGCCTCCAATAACAGGCTGGGGCAGATATATGAGATGAAAAATGCTTTAGTTTTAATCCACAGCCTAATATGTGTCAATGCTGTTAATTGTAATGTAAATTGGCATAACTACATTCAGGTCACCAGCAGTGCGTCTAAGTACACAGAT
>KZ505855.1:680262-714480 GCA_002844005.1 Limosa lapponica baueri
ATCTCTGAAACATTATCTTGGCTTTCTTTCTCTTGACTTTATCTCGGTTCAAATACAACTTTCATATGCACACAAAAATGAAAGGGCATACTGCCTGGCAACAGAAAGCTCAAGGCTTAATTTTCACCAGAGGTATACTGAGAATACTCTAACCAAAACTTGATTACGTAATGATAAATGCATTTGGGGGGAAAACATGAGAGTAAAGGGAAGGGAACACAATAATAGTATAAGGATACAAAGTAAAGAATCCCAGTCTCTCAAATAAAATTATTCAACCTTTACAAGCTTGTTGAGTTTGTTATTCGGGAGAGAAGTGTTGCCATTAAATAAATATGTACATATATATGTATACAGAAATTATAAATTGATAATGATATGATAAGATAAAACAGGACAGTTTGAAACTTTAAACTTTAGTAAATTCATTCATTAAAAACACACTTCTTGTTAATGGTTACTTCTCATACCTTATTAATCATCACCATTATGAACAAAAACTCTTTAGGACATTTCTTATATTAAATCCAAGTATATAGTACTGTGGAGCTGATATTATTTACTTTTATTTAGCACTGATGGCTGCAGCCCTTGGTGGTTCACTTGAGCTGATGGTGATCAGGCTTCAGAGCTTTTCAAGGCAAGTTGCAGCTGAAGTTGTTTTACATTCTTTCTTCTCCAATTTTCTTCACTGATGCACAATGTCAGTATGCAATTGCCCCTGCTCCCCTCAAAAAGGGGGGTCTCCTCAGCTCCCATGGCTGCTTATATTGGTTTTGGTTTGGTTGACAGGATGTTCTGCCAATTTGCAGTCCTTTGGGCTTATCATGCCCCTTATCTGGCAGGATTTTTTACTTAGATGCTTGCTACATCAAGATCACATTGACCATACATTGCTGTAAAATGCTTATATATTGTAGCTGAACATGCCAGAAGTTTTATAATTTTATATAGTTAGCTACTACTGTTATTTGCACCATTTTAGTGTGCTTTTATTTGAGTTCAAGGCAAAATAATATTAATTATATCCTGAAAATACACTTTTAATGTATAGGTGTCAGTCACAGGGTTCTGTTCTGGCTACAAAGGCCAAAATCCCCCACCATGATACAGGGATCCACCAAAGTTGTGTAGAGAATAAACGACTACAAAGTCATAACCAGAACCTTCGATTTCAGTCTCCTTAAATGGAACATGAAAGCACGGTCTCCTGATGTGACTGCTCACCTCCTTATTCTTGCAAGTGGAGTTGCTCCACATGTGTGACGTCTTTGTCTTTCTTCCTGCTTGGAAGCAATCCAAATATTTTGAAATATGGATACACAAATTTCCACCACTTACTCAAAAGGTTGCTGTCAATGTACTTCAGAAATGTTTCCCAAGCATATTGGTACCAAAATTTGCCAATAATTCAGGGATTTTTTTTTTTCTTTTAAGTATTTACCAATCTCTTAAAAAAATCTTGGGATTTGTTACTGAGGTTTTGTTATATATGTTTTGATCAAGGAGTTGTTTGTACAGGCATTTGGTTGGGATTTTAAGAGTATTCTTTTTGCAGCCAGATACAGAAATGGAATCTTGGAGGTACTGCAAACTTCGGAGTCTATGCACCATTCTCAGTTCAAGAGTTTAACAAGGTTCACCAGACAGGATAAAAGCCAATGTATTCCCTTTGGGAAAGAAAAGAAAAGAGACAGGTTCCTTTTCAGTGTTAAGGGAAGCTGTTGATTGCCTAAGGATTGTAATAGGAATATGACAACAGGATACTCAGCAGCCAGTCTACAGACTGGAATAATATACAATTCAATCAGGAGAAAACAGAAAAAAGGTATGGCTGAATCAGTTTCTCACTTTGATTAAGAAGCCTTAGGAAAGGTGCTTCTGTGAAACTGGACTCATAAACACATATTCCTGTCTGCAGTTAGACATGGCAATTTTTTATTTGGGCACCAAATATACTTCTTGCATACAACATCTGATACTATAGATCCTCTTGCGAAATAGCTTACCTGTTTGCTAGTAAGATTCCTGGACTCTGCTTATTTCTAAGCCTGAAAAGACCAAACCTGCTTCATCCTTAGAAAATGGTGAGCAATAGATTGAATGCATTGGTAGCACTTTGTAATACATCTACGAAGCTGAAGCTACTATTCAGCCAGGAACATAAGCATAGTGTTTATCAAATATTGCTATACAGCTAAATGTATCATGTAGCCATAACTCCTAAGGATGTCCTGGCAATCAAGGCATCTAGGGCTGTTGATCTCGCTTTCCAGGACTATTTATTTATTTTTAGGGAGAAGAAAGGACAACAGCTGAAAGCAATTCTTAGAGTTGTAAGAGAATTCTGGGTAAGCATTTGGGAAAAAAAAAAAAATTCATTACCTGTAAACTATAAACTCATCTCATCCTTCACTCCCACTGCATATCCTTATTCTAATTTAATTCCTTTTTTTAAACTCTGTCCTACAAAACTGATTTACATATTTGACCATAAAATAAAAACCATGGACTCAAACTCTGTCAGAGGAAGAGGTAAAATTAAGTTCTCGCTTCCTGGATGAGGCTGTAACTATTACATGCAATGGTCCATATTTCTTCATATTTTGCATGTTTTGGAATTAAATTACTGTGATGAATTAACCCACTGTCAGTCATGGTGTTATTATAATCACAGTGACAAAAGGTAACGTGTTTGTAGAGGGAGTTGATATGTTTTACTTAAGTAGTACAGGTGGAAAAAATAAGACAAGCTTTATAACCCTTCTCTATTCTTTAACAGAAGCAGCAAATTTCAAAGCTAAATACCAGCTGAGAACTCCTCTGAGTTTAATTAGATGTGCATTGGCTAGACCAAATTGAAGGAAAGGTATCCGTCTCCTGTGCTCTAGAGTTGATGTTAGCAGGGAGTGAGGCATTAACAAAATGAGGTTCTTAAATATGTGTTTTTTTCTCAGAATGAGGTACCTAAAGCATTGTTTATAAGACCAGATCCAGGATCCATTCTGAGTTCCTGGATTGCGTTGTTCACATGTTAGAATACACATCTTGAGGTATACAGCTCAAGGTAGCTTTTTTATCCTTATAATAGTCAATTGGAGCAATCCAGTCCTGCTTTTAAACTATAAATAACTTAATGGTTTTTATATTCTCTAAGATATCGACAATTTACATCTGATTTTTATAGCTGTAGCAGTAGATTTTTGGGCTGATGAGAGACTAATGCGGGGTAGTGTCTCTCTGGTTCTGATACGAATCTTGTGCACTTTAAGTAAATTGCACTTTTAATACAATCAACCAAAATATAGCAGCTACTGTACAAAAAAACCCACCTACCAATAAACACAAAAAAGAGGGAAGGGAAGGGAAGGGAAGGGAAGGGAAGGGAAGGGAAGGGAAGGGAAGGGAAGGGAGAAGAAAAATTCATAACTGGTCATATCACGACCATTATTATGCTTTAAATTGTCTTAATATTCTTGCTTTCCAGTTATCTCTGTTTTATTTAATATCTGTATTTTCAGTATATTGACTTTCATTCTCAAGACTACATATCACTTCTTAAATTCTTGCTCATGTTTCTAACCTTTTCTAGGTCACTTTGTTTTATATCTTTTCTCAATGGTGTTTGCAACATATTCCAATTTGGTATCATCTGCAAATTTAATTAATGTGCTGTTTACCTCATCTTCCAGATAAATTACAGATACATATTCTCAGTTCAACAGTCAAACACCATCTGCAGCCTCTGTCTCTCTCAGGCACACGCTGCACTTGCCCTCCTACACATGTACATATTCCAGTCCATCTGGATTTCTTTATACAAAACTCATACTCATGAATTGGGATAACCCTATCAGTTCCATTCCCTTCATGCAAGGATGATACTATTGCAGGTGTGCATTATTAAAGCTTTTCAAGAGATCTGCTAATTAGAGATTCTTGTCCATGATACTTAGATAATAGCTGAAATGACAGTGTGTGAACATTTAGGGGAATATTTTCCAAGCCAGCTTTTAAACTTCCAATATAGGCACTGGAATTTAAAGCACCCCAGATTTTGATTAGTCAGGTCTTGGGTTGTCATGCCCAAGCCACCTAATATTATTTTGGACCCCTTACTGTGGATACTGGGAATATTCAACAACTGAAGTGTATGTGGAATCCTGAACAGGCAACCTTGTGGGTCAGGGTGAGGCAATTCTGAATATACAGCATTTACATAACATTCAGTTTAGTAATATCACTGCGATACAATTTCAGGTTGCATTTATAATCATCGGATAGAACTGGCAATATCAGAGCATTATTCGGTTCTCTTATTGAAAATGGCTATTTTAAAATGGAATTAATTGCTCTTGAAAATGGCTACAGTTAGTTATTCAGATACAGACATTACATAAAGTTCGGTCTATAAGCCAGGCTTTTGAGAAGGTCATATAAAAATGTTGCATATAAGAGAATTATAATTGCTCTATGTTACTAACAAGAGAAAACTTATGTAGCATAAGAAATAAAGAATAAAAAGACAAAAATAATTTAAATATGGTCTAAGTTATTTGTCTCAATTGTATATTCATTACAAAAAAAGAGTACAGATCGAATAAAATGTAAACTTGACATAGGAAATGCTGATCTATATAAGGTCCAACTCACATCTTCATTAGTTTACTTAGTATAGCTAAGTCAAATAACACATGTGTTTTCTAGGTGACCACCCAACAGCCTGAGTTATGAGTACATCCCTAGAAGGCTTCTGAATAAGGTTCAAATGCTGAAACTCAGAAGATTCCAGTAAGTTCACATCCTTTATCTTCATTCTTACAAAGCCAGACCAAGTAATCTAGCAAAACATGTAGCTCCTTACTGGGAAGCATTTCCTAACTTCCTTCTCTAACTTGGTAGTCTTAATAAAAGATAATAAAAAGGAGGATCCAGCAGGACCATGAAAATCATAAGTCTTTGTCACACTTTATACGTAATAAGAGGTGTAACACAGATAACAGTAGTAGCTGAAAGATTTGTGAAAAAAAAAAGATTTTGAAAGTAAAGAATGGGCTTTAACATAAATTAAAACTTTAGATTAGCAAAACACTAGGTGCTATCGCTATTTGGGGAGCCAGCTGCCTATTTTAGATCCTGGAATATCTTTATTGCATGCAGAAATATACTAATTATGCAGGAATCAAAAAATTATTGGACATGCATCATCGATAAGCATTTATTCTGGAAGAAGTGTTAAACCATACATGTAGGAATTTCATTTGGCCCATTGCATGTGTGTTACTTGTATTTGAGATAAGTTCTTACCCATTTTTCTCACAATGGTTGGGTATTTTGTTATCTTGTTAATTTCTTAGTCTTTTTCAATAGCAGTGTAGTAAAAAATTCACCTGTTTCATGTTTACATTCCCATGGGAAAACAAATCATTGGCATTTGGCAAACACTGTGAATAATTTGGATAGAACATATTTTGATTTTCAAGGGTTCGTGTATTCCAGAGGAAGAGCACACTATTCTTCTGCAATACATCTTTTTGTCATAGAAATAACAGATTGTAGTATGTAGCTCTTTGCTACTGAAGAAAAAATGCTAAGTTTAAATTGCCTGTACTGACAAAGAGTAACAATACATTAGCAACCAGACAAACTGTGGGCATCTGTAGGAAGGATGGTAATATAACACAGATGCCCTTAATGCCCCATATCTAGGAAGAGTTACAAGCTATCATTTAGAGAGAACATGCCTTGTACGCATTTAAAATAAAGTCTTGAAATATAGTTTTAATGATAGCAACCACAAAAACACTTAGCATGTTCACTCAAACACAAATATTTAATCCTCTGAATTCTTTAAATCTCTGGTCTCCTTTGGGAATGAAATAACTGCAGGGCTCAATTTGTACTGGTAGCTTAATGATTAAAGATGAAAAATCCTTTGCCTATGCATCTGATTTTTATATGCCTTGTTTTACTGCAAATCCTATTAAAATAAACTCTGTTTTTAGTTGCTGGGAGTAATTGGATCCAATACTTCACAACTGCAAAAAATGTTAGCTCCTGTTTTGACGGCTGGTTGCTGTAAGGGAATTGACAGTAGGGGGAAAAAAAAAAGAAAAAAGAAAAATAAGAAAAAGTAGAACTCCATTATGTGAAGGCATGCAAGCAAAAAGAAGCTTGCCATCTGGGTGCAGCTTTCTATTATTTGAGAATATTCAATCTCTAAATGAACTTGATTATAATAAAAATAAAACTGTGACTTTGTCACTTAATTTGGACATTTCTTTTAGAATTGCCCAGCTAATATGATATACAAGTCCTCTAAAACATTTAATACTGCACTGAGTGCACACTTAGGAATTATGAAAATGTTTTGCACACTGGAAATTCTCAGATATGATCTGTCTAGCCTGTAGTGAGAATAACAAGATTTTTACCACAGTCGTCTTCTGCAGTAAAACATTGATAAACATAGTTATTATGTATGGCTTTCTCTACAACAAATGCTATATTTTATTTATTCTGCTAAAAAGAATAAAATAACTTTAAAATAAGAATATCAAAGTTCTGTGTGGAATACTGAACTGAAATACTGTAAGACCTACATGTTTCACTAGCACAAAACAACCATATAAATCTTCCATACACAACTGCAATTTAGTGAAATATGCAGTTTTCTGTTTTCCATTACTATATACAGTATAAATTCTTTCTGCTGGAAGACAGATTGTGACAAATTTGCAAACAGCATCTGTATTCATACTTTTGAAACACTAATTTATCTGGCAATAAAAACTTTGATTTCCCAAAAGGAGTGCCAGGCTTCAGAAATAATGCCTATTTTTGAGACTTAACTGAGTTTTCAGCGTTTGTCATTTTCTTATGAGTTACAGTGCTCCTATGGAAAAAATATACAACTTAACAGCAAGTACAGAGAGTTAAAAGGGTCACACAAAACATAAATCTGTATGCTCAGTTTATGTATGTGTATAATTTATATAAACAGAGCAAGGTCTGACTAGGTACACTTTCCATTGTGGAAAAAGATTTTGCTAACAGCACTACCCAAAAGAATAACAAGGGATATCTGTAAAGTATTCCATATACATTCATTACTTAACTGGAAAAATATTTTTATGTAACGGTGAGAAACTTTAATCCGAAAGCATACCTATGCTATTCCTAAAATTAAATTAAAGTCTACTTTTATTTGGCATCTGTATCTTCTCATACTAAACATCTTATAACCCCATGAAAGCACCTTTTACTATTATTAGCAGAGAAGTATTCTAGATACAGCCTTGCAAGATACTTAAGTCTATCAGTTGGTGGAGGCATGAGGCATGTGACATGTGAGAAGACTGTGTGCATTGAAAAATGTTAGAAATAATTCTGTTAAAACCATTCTTTAAAAAACCCCAACATTTTCTCGAAGAAAAATTATTATGTGGCATTCACTTGGAAACATCAGAATGGAAATTACTGCTAACTACTTAAAAAAACCAGAAAAACTCAACAATCCAAACTTTTAAATACATAAAGTTACATATAAGCCTATATAGGTGGTTTATCAGTAAAGTTTATTTTTTATTATGATATCCACCCAATAGATGCAAATAAGTCTTGTGACACCTTCAAAAACTAACACACCCATATTCTAGGTGTAGGTGTTGACTTTACTTAGGTTACCCAAATGGCTTCCCTAAATTGACACTTTATATCTTTCTACATTTTTGATTTTTTTAGGTTAGGTGTGAAACACAAAATATTCTCACAGGAGCAATAATTACTTTTTTTTACTAAGATATACTGTGAACAGGATATGTGACCCACAAGATACAGAAAGAGACAGAAAGAGACAGAAAGAGACAGAAAGGGTTGTGGTGGTCTTAATAATTGCCACTATTTTTAAGAAAGCAAACAGTTGTGTAGAAAGATTTTAATTTAGGACAATAGTTGCAGAAGGCAAGGAACTATTGGCTTTTATAGA
Source organism: Limosa lapponica baueri (assembly GCA_002844005.1). NCBI lineage: Eukaryota > Metazoa > Chordata > Aves > Charadriiformes > Scolopacidae > Limosa > Limosa lapponica. The sequence continues at coordinate 688,250 of KZ505855.1, forward strand.
GAAGGTTTAGACATTATAGAGAAGTTTTAGACTTGTGTCTTCTTCAAGTAGTAAGTGGCAGCCAGGAAAGTTACGTAGGGGATTTCAAAGGGTATTTGATGACTGTGTCTAGACCTCTGACTCTGAACTAGTCAGAATGGATTCACAGCTGGTGAAGGTTCTAGAGCAGAAGTCTCATGAGGAGTGGCTGAGAGAACTGGGCTTGTTCAGCCTGGAGAAAAGGAGCCTGAGGGGAGATCATATCGCTCTCTACAACTAACTGAAAGGAAGTTGTGGAGAGGAGGGGTTGGTCTCTTTTCTGAAGTAACAGGCAATAGGACAAGAGGAAATGGCCTCAAGTTGTGCCAGGGGAGATTTAGATTGGATATTAGGAAAAATTTCTTTATTGGAAGTGTTGCTAAGCATTGGAACAGGTTGCCCAGGGAAGTGGTTGAGTATCCCTGAAGGAATTTAAAAGACATGAATATGTGGCGCTTAGGGATGTGATTTAGTGGTGGACTTGGCAGGGCTAGGTTAACAGTTGGACTCAATGTTCTTAAAGGGTTTTTTGCAACCTAAATGATTTTATGATTTTATGTTTTGTATGACTTTATAATCAATGGTAAAAGGTAGGTTCCTCCAGAAGCTTATTATCAGCTATGTCTAGATCACATGGGTGATGTGCAGCTGATGCCAATAATGCATGTTTGACTTGATATCTTGATCCACTAAATGTCCAGGAGAGGGCCCTAGTCCCTTCCATAGCTTTCTTGCAATTCACGTGTTTGATGCTTCTTTCTGTAAAAATATAGGAAAGTAAGGAACTGAAAGAGGAGTAGTGCATGAGCAGACTTAATTCTGACGTGGAGTCAAGACATGTCTGGGACGCAAACTCAGATTTAAACATAAGTTTGGACACCAAAATAACTTTTCCTACTCACATGTTTGTGCCTCTGACTACTGGAAAAGTAGAATGTATTACTGTTCCAGAACTATAAGTCTAACTTTTATATGTCAAAAATAGGGCTAATGAATCCATCTTAAGAGTGTAATTCTTGTAAAGAAAATACTTGGGAAATACAGTGAGTTCTAAATCTTTTCAAGTTACTTTCTTCTTTATACATACCTCATGGGTATTTCTGGTATTGTTTTTATCATGTCTTAGAATTATGAAGGTAAATCTTTCCTTTTTCCTTGTATTAGCTCTTGTTATGTTGACTTTTTTAAATGCTTGACCTTTACCACTGAGACTATTCCAGATTTGTATTTACATTTCTGTGGTTTTTAAGCAGGTGTCACATCTTCATGTATCCAAAGGTAAGTTTGAAAATAAAGAAAGCAAGAAAAAAAAAATCCTTTTAACTTCTATAACTCTGGGCTCTAGAAATCAGAGTTAATGAATCTTTTGCCCGTTACACAAATGCATAGTGCCTCCCAAACTGAAAGGGTGTCAATTAAGTGCTCATATGCCTCTAGTAACCATATTAAACAGAGAAAGGAAAAATAATCTTTATAGAAAATGTACTTTTTTTTTTCCTAACATTTACCCTTGGCTACAGCATATCTTGATGGAACTCTGTTTACACAAATGAATTATATGAACACAAATGTGATCATCCCTGAATGGAGAGCAAAGTGTGGTAAAAGGGCATGCAGAATTGCGTATGTAGAAGTACAACTTAAGGGTCAGACACATGGCCCCTCTGTGACCTCTCCTCTCTGTTCCCATTGTATGATAGAGGTGTCTGATCATAGGAGTATCCAGCTGCATGTCTCCTCAGTAAGACAGAAATGTGTCTGGGCACACTCAGGTGCGTGGCAGAAAAAATGCAGAGCTCCGGACACTCCATGTCACTGTGACTTTCAGCAGATGTGTGCAACAGGAGCTACCTTTCCTCATCCCTCAGATATGAAAACAGGTGTTTGCTTTAAAAGTTTGATCCAGAAGGAGTCATTGCATCTTTTCAATATCCTTTCTTAATTTTTTTATGACGTACTTCAGGTTTCATTTGAAGTACACTTCACTTCTACTTCATAAATTCTAGTCAATCTTATTATAAACAGTTTTTAGATAGATAACAGAAGTCTTTTTTTAATGGAATACTTTATAAGATTTTAAAATTCAAACAGTTATCTCAGCTATTTGAATAGTGAAGATCTAAAACCTGTATCCATGCTGCTTTTTTAATTAAAATTTTACCCAAAGGAAAACAGTATTCAACAGTATGCCAGTTTCCTCTCTCCAGAAATTGTATAGTGAATTGTTTCCACATACCATAAGGTGCCCCAGCGTCTTGGGTTTTCATATGGTAACTGACTGATCTCTTTTTCCTGCTGTTATGCTTTTGACCTGATTTAATTGATATTAGCAATAGCATTCAGACTATACTGATTACCTAAACAGGTAGTAAAAACAAAAACATGAAGGACAAAGCTATCACATTCATTCACTTGCACACAGTGTGTCATTGGTATAATGTCACTCAGAAAACTTGCTGGATTCTAGAATTAGAAAGTGATTTCTGGGAACTCTAAAACTTTGATGTTTGTATATTTGCTATGTTAAAACAAATTTTGTTCAAGATTGGCAATTATTATCCAAACAAAAAGGAAAAAATGCAGCTTTAAGGCTGAGAAGAATATTGAATCTCTTTTGTTATGTCTCTATAAGACATAAAACTTATGCTTTATAATGTTCAAAGAATATTGAAAATTAAAATACATAAAGGTTGAAAAATGTATTCTACCAGAAAATGAGAGAGATTTTGTTTAATATTTGACTAATTGCACATATGTTCATTAAAAAAAATCTATTTATCATAAATACATCAGTATTTGAAGCTGTCCTTACAGGTATTAAAAATGGCATGATCTTGGCCAAGTCTCAGTTTGCCATTTTTATTTAAATGTTAACCATTGTTTTCTTCACATAATTTTAAATACTCTTGATCTATTCCTTCTATAGTCTGTATTTCCAGCACAAATAATAGAAAGATTCTAGTAAAGGCACTTCTAGAATGATCACTGAGTTGGTAGAAAGAGGACGAATATGGACTGAAATAAAAGGACAATAAACAGTAAGAAAAAAGTGCAATACAAATAAATAAATATAAATGAACAGCTAGGGCAAGACGAAAGCAAGTGAATTAGACAAAAAAAAAAAAGGTGAAAAGCTAAAACAATTAGAAAAACAATGAAGACCACATCAGTTAATAACATAACTATTAAGAATGATATTTTGTCATGTAAAGAAGAGATGATGTAGCTATTAAAGTAGCTGCTTGCTCCTCATGCCTTTCTTTTGCCTAATATTTATCATAGGTTTTGGCTGTTTCATTTTAGATTTTCCCCAAAAGTTTCACACTTTTGTGTCTATATTCATTCTTACATGAACTTTTTACATCTGCAGTGCTTGCCTCTTCATTCTTTCTCTATGTTTCTCTCATTTACTACTAAGTTTCCTCATGTAACATGTAATATAATTTAGCTTTTCCTAATAATATAAATCAAACTTTCATTTCCATTCCACTTCCATCCATTTCAATAAGGAACAATTCTATTCATTAAAAGACCAAATTGGAGTGTTAAACCACTGCTTTGCTTTTATCTTTTCATATAATTTTGCATTTTAGGCACTTAACATTATTAAGTTAGAATTACAAAGAAATATAGGAAGTACTATATAAATCTTAGAAAAATAAAATTACAATAACATTATGTGGCTTTCCCTCCAGGAATCTCATTTTTTAATCTGCCTCAAATGACTATGTTACTTGTTCTCTGAATCCTTCCTTCTTTATACTATAATCAATTATTTCTATAATCAGAATCTATAAACATTTGTATTACAAACTATAGCCTGCTGGGAAAAACATGGACTTTTATTAGAAATGTTTTTATATTCCTAGAAAAATCACAAATCAGTTAAAAAAGGCGGGGGGGGGGAGGAGCGGGGAGAAACAACCCTTAAGAATACAGCTTATTATAATTAATGTTTAAAAAAACAACCCAACCAAAAAAAAAATCAAACAATTAAATTTAGTAAATTTGAAGAATACTCATAATAAAAGTTTGATAGTGAATAAGATTCACTCTCACTAACTTCAGCAATGAATTAATCACCTAGAGATTTATTTAGCTTCTCACAATTTAAGATACTTCAGGGTAAGAAAGTCATGGGGTGGGTAGGTGTGACATTGCAGAGTTGCAGGAGACCTCTACTCTTCTGGATGAAGAGATAGAGTCCTGACTGGATGCCCTTGCTCACTGCAAATGGCACTTGATGACTGGAAAGCTGAACTGAGCCCCAGGCCAGCTAGATTTAGGGAACGGAGGTGCATTTTTCTTGTTTTTCCTTCCTTTCCCTTCCATTTTTAAGGGGAATCTGATCGCTGGTGATGAAAAATATGTGGAAGATAAATGTGGGCCACATCTTAGAAGAAAGAAGAGTGTAAGCGCAAATGTGTAATGTAATGCTGAAAGTCTGTAATGTTGTATTGGTAGTTATAGGGAAGGGTGGGGGGAGGGATTTCCACTTACCCCACCTCAAATCATAGTGCTAATTATCTGTTCGGATAGATTGTATCTGCTCTATTATTACACACAGAATTTTTCACTAGTTGAACTCATAAATAAATAGACACATCCAGAGTATGTCAAAGCAAATCCTGCCATCCCAACAAGAGTTCACAAGTATATGTGAAGAATAGCATGCTTGATATTTAAAATGCCTTGAAAGATATGATGAAACCAAACTATATATATGTCTATATAAAACCTTAATAAGAGAACTTCAGTTTACCAGACACTATTACTTATCATTCTTTTTATATGGTTATTGAAAGAAAAAAAAAAAAAAGCCATGGAAATAAGGTTAGGCTGGTTTCCTGGGAAAATGAAATTCTTACGGTAGTTGAGACAAAGATCTGTGCCTGCTGTTCCCAGAGATGGTGCAACCCAGGAATAAACATATAGAAATAACATTTTGTTTTAATATCCTTACTTTTTACAGAACTTTTGCTATAGTGAATGGCCATTCCATTAAAGACAACATCCTTTGGTCTATACATGGTGATCTAGAAAAATTCTTAACAAAATCTGAAGTTAAGGGAGTTCTGAAAGTAGTTTTGCAGTTGCACGATACCTATAATGTTCTGTGACTGTGTAATTTGGATTCCAAAGGAAATACTGACTGAAGGTTAATTTATTCACTAGATCATAATAATAATAAAAGGAGTTTGGAAGTCCAGGTGGAGGTAGTTTCTGCTCACTTTGACAGCTCATATGAACAGGATCAAATATACATAGATGTATCATTATCAAAGGGCACATTGCACAAAAAGTCCAGCCAAAACTCCAAGATAGGTAGGTCCAATTAAAAGACTGAAATTACACTGATATAATATATGTCTGGACATTGTGGCTAGCATACATAATATATAGATGAGAACTCAGCCCTCCAGATTCATAGGCACTCACTGGCACACATGTGTGCTACTAACGGCCAGGGCCTGTGTCACAAATTTATGCTGGAAAGGAACAGTCAAAGACAGAGAAAATGAGCTCCTGGTTGAGCAGGGAGGTGATTAGAGGTCATGTGTTAAAGCTTATTTATAGGGAGGGGCACGCTAGGGTGTTCTTGGGGGACTCTTTTTCCACATAAATATACTTAAATAGAAGAAAAGTGATAGTAGCGTAATTACATCACTGTATATACACTAATGTAAGCGTACCAACATTAAGAAGTTACCCAACGCTACCTGTAGAGCTGAAATAGTACAGCTTCTATGTGTGAAAACATACTGTGTTTTTATATATGCCATAAACCTTAACTTAACCCCTCCCCCCAATTTTTAAACTGATGTTCTGCTATTAATTTTAGTTGAAAGTAGTCACCCAAATGATAAAATGCATGCACAATTTATTGTGTTTTGAGTGCATACTTCCAAAATAAACATTTTAAATTATTCTTTTTCTCTGTTTAATGATCCTTATTTAAAATACTGTGGTTTTCCAGGCAGAATTACTGAATTGACCCATTTGCAGTTTTAAGGACATTCAGTTTCTCTGAAATTACAGGAACTGTCAAGTGCAAAACTTGTAGGAGACCAAGTACACTGCATACAGTATAATGACTATAGAAACAGATATTTTTACTCCAGGACATTTTTAGGTGTAGGTAGTTTTCTGAAGTCTAGTTCCTTAATTAATAGGGTGAATTTTGAACGTAGTGTATATGAGTTTGGTCAGGCAACTCTTGTCAACATCAATAAGAGTAAAACATCTTTGCACTGCTTTGAAATTTTACCTTTAACTAGAATCAAAAGAGATTTATTCCCCAGTGATCATATAATGCATAGTGTGTATAAGCTCAGATTAATTGAAATATTCTTTATTAATCAAACTTTTAATCATGTATTGCTTGCACTAGAACAATAAGAAGAATTTTCTTATAAACAACTTTGAGTCATTAAATAACTTTCCATTTATCTTGTTTTCCTTTTCCAGGATAAGGAATGTAATAAGTATTGCATAATGTTTTACTAAGTATTATCTGGAAAAGCAGGAGCTGTAAGAGGGAAACTTCTTGGACAATGAGAAGAGTGGATGTGTTAGAGGTATAGATGAATATGTTTATAAGCATAATATACCTGAAAAAGTTATAGGATAAAATTAAATCTAGATATTAAAATACCTTCTAAGAAGTTATAGTACTGTTTAAAAGTAGGTTATTTTTAATAATGAGTTATAATGACCTTTCAACAGTAGGGACTTAGCTTTAGATACCTTTGAAATGTTCTTTTTGGGGGAAATTCTGAACATTCACTCTGAAAATTCAACTCTTCTAAGGCATTTTGGTTTGAGCAAATTGATTCAGTCACTCAAAATTGCCAATTGTGTATATAGACTAACCAATAATCTATCTTCTAATGACAGTCAACTTTGGTTTAATGATCGAGAGCTAAGGGAAACATTCTTTATGTGCATGTGGTAAAATATTCTTCCACTGATATTTCAGTAATCAAAGTTAAACATGAATAAAAACATTCTTTGTAAATTATTTATTATATTGTGAGGTTTCTTGGCATTTCTGAATATTATATATTCTAAGATGGAGTCATTAATTTCTTCAGGTAAGGCTGTAAAAATGTAGGTAAACTTTCTGTGGGAAAATAATCAGGGCAAGGAAGTTCTACTGCTTTGAAGAAAGTTGGAATAATTTTTTTTGCATTGGGTTATAACAGAATGTGAGTCTTGGGTGTCTGCTGTTTAACAGAAGGCATGATTCATAGCTAATGGTTGGTGAAAAAAAGGCAACCAGCTGCAATCACATGTAAGCATTCTCCCAAATTTACTTGAATAGACTCTTTCATTTGATAGGCTTTGAATCAAGACTATACAGATAAAATGGTACAATAATAAATACATTTCACTTACTTATGCTTTGATAATATCTTGTTTTGGGCAGGTAGCCCATAGACATAGTATACAGTTTTAGAAACTGCTTACCTGAGTGAAAAAGCTCGGCAAAAAAAGCAAACCACCACCAACAAAGAGGTAATATGAAACAAGAACAACTATTAGGTTGCTCAAATACCTTATAAATGTCAAAACTTACTTACCTTGTCCGTTACTAACTCAAGCAGCAACAACTTTGTATTTCTGATACTGATGGCGTTAAGGAGTCAAATCTTCATAGAGGTGAACAGTTAATAATACTCTTAGACAAAGCATTAGGCATTAACATGATCCCACTCAATTACAGGACTATGTATCATATTCCTTGTGATGGATTTAGATTTAGATGACACCTTGAAAAAACTTTATATATATATGTATGTAAAAAGGACATCTCTCTTCTAGTCATGTTTAATTCCTTATGTTTTTATATCAAGCCTCATACTTTGTCTTACTCCTCAACACAATATACCCAACTTTTAAAGTAGTGAAATTGAGGAAAATCACTTAAATACAATATCTGTAAATTTAGGACAGTACCTTCACCCTCACAGCTTTACTTGGGGTTTCGTTGGGTTTTTTTTTCCATTTAACATTAATTATGCTTTTAAATATAGAATTTGATGATTGCGTAATAGTAACATCCATCCATCCATCCTTCATCCCAGCCTTTCTCTGCTCATGTGTGTACACACAAACTCACACACAAGAAAATATATATTTTTGTATATTATACTTCATATGTAGAATAATATACTTTATATACTCTGTATACTTTACATATACATACATATATACACTTGTATTGGGTACAGGTGCCCAGGCACTGGCAGCAGGGGCTGCAGGATGGCTTCTGTGAGGAGAGGCTGGGCCTGCCCCGAGCTGGACACAGCCGGTTCCAGCCGGCTCCAACCCACCCACTGCAGGGCAAGGATGAGCCCCTCAGCTAAGATGGTGGTACCTAGGGGAAATTGTGTTTAAGAAATGAAAAAAAGATCACATAGCAGAGAGAAGAGTGGGGGAAAAAAGGGTGAGAAGTGAGGAAATGGATTTAATTTATTGCTGATTAAAATTTATTTGGATTGTGAGAAACAAAGACAAAACCTACAAGCTTTACATGAACAAAAGATAATTTGGGGAATTTGCAGGAGTTAAGTAACTTGAAATATACATTTTCAAGGAAAATTATTCTGAAAGTTTATAAATTTAGAAGAGGGATGTAATCCTTCACTTCAGGTTAGTAGGTTAGCTACCTATATCATATAGTCATTGCATTTATTTGATTGCCTGGGGCGGGGGGAGGGGGCAGAGAAAAAGAAAGAAAAGAAAGGAAAAGAAAGAACAATTGGGGGGAAAATGTCACAATCTCTTCTGTATCATGTACCTCTTCTACAGAGAGTGAGGAAATTTTTTTGGTCTGCTTTCTAGCTTATGTGATTATTTTTGTGCATCAGGACGCTAGATAATATTGAGTTTAAAATTGTTAGTTTTATGTAAGTTATTGACAGTAAATTCTTTCTGTTTGGTTTATGACACAGAAAGCAATATTTTCTTTATATTGTCTTAGCATCTTTCCTATAATGAGAGAAAAAGAATCTAAAATAATAATAAATATTATTCACATTATTAAAGAGAGCATCTTCCTCAAATGAAATTCAAAATTCTTCACTTATTTTCAATATTTCTGATACTTCTGAAAATTTAGCAGATCCATTCCAGAGCTACGAACAATAACAAAGAATTCTTGAAGTCCAGCCATCTCCTGATTTAGACAACCTCACATAAAAATATAATAGCTATTCAAAGCATGCTTCTTCCTTCTAAATCTTTGGTTACTAAATCAGACCAGAACAGAAAAGGCCTAGAAGCCAAATCTCAAAATACTTATTTGTATTTTATTTAATATGAATCCCACCATTAGTCCCTTCAGTCCCTGCTCTACTACAGTCCAAGCAAATGAAAGAGAGCAGAAAATGACAAACATTTTAAAATGACATAACTCAGAGCCTCTTCATTCAAAGATAAATATTACATTTCACAAAATGTGTGTAGCCAGAGCAAAATAAATGGTTGTCAGTGTGAAAAAAAAAACAACAAAAAAAACCCAAACAAAAAAACAGAAAAAAAAAGACAAAAGGAACAGACTTGCCTCGCTTTATGTATCTCTTATCTCGAAGTCTATGCCTAAGCTAATAATTCAAGTTCCCTTTATAGTGAATGGAGAGAAATAAGAGTTTTTAAGGTGTGATTCAGTTATATATTACTTGGATGTCGACATAACAGATATCTATATTTTGTTTAGGTAAATTTCATTTAACATGTCTGCAGACTGGTAGATAAGAAATATAAAGCTATAATTACCACGATCAAAAAACATTTGTCAGAAAGTCTAGCTAAAACTTTGGCCAATGCACAAAGGATGATTATTCCAAAATGCAACAAATGGAAAATGAATGCTGACAACATGGGCTTGGGGAGATTTAAGATGCTTTGTTGTATTTTTTTATTTCCATTGATACGAGTGTCAAACCTTGCTATAGAAAAAATATGCATGAATTCCACTGAGTACTGAAACCTTATAGATGATAATTTTGAATTGGTTATTACTTTTCCCTGGTATTGGTTCCTTTAGGTTTTTTCTAAACAAACATACCCATCTGAAAGCCTGATGTGAATGAGAGAAAAAAATAAGAGAAGAGGAAAAAAGAAAAAAAGGAAAAAAAGAAAAGAAACTTTTAGAGAAAATTTTGTTTTTAATAGATGTCAGTTTGCATTGCTATGGGTCTTCTCAGTGCACAGAACAGTGAAGTGGGACATTTGGAGCCAGACAGCAGCAGCTATTATGGCACTAGGGAATCCCTTTAAGTCTGGCGTTCAGACAGACATGCAGGAGACAGATTCTTTTCCTGTAAGCTAAATTCCCCCAAAGTTTATAAAATGTGGCAGTCTCCTTAAAGGCCTAGATTAACATTAATCAAAGAAGCAGTAAATAGAGAAATGAGAGAACTGACACCTGGCACACAGACAGAGCAGGGCATTTTTCTTTATTTGTTTGCTTCAATTTTATACTCAGTTGCCTCTGAGTGAGACCCTCAGGTTAACCAGAAGGTGTAGCCTCAGTTACAGTCCTTGGAGAGGTGACACAGGTAGGCAGCAAAGTAACTGCTGATGATCTGCAGAGCAGGCCAGTCCTCCTTATTTCCATTTCCCATGTTTCTCTGAAAGAAAGCACAAATTCATTATCTACTTCTTGCTCTGTTTCCTCTCACAGGACACAGTTGACTTTGTGGGGAGACTAACCACAGAAAAGGATTTTTTTTTAGGTGCATATGGAAGGAGGGGTTGTTTATAAGGCAAATGGTTTGTATGGGATATATATATGTTAAATCTTGAGTTCTCAGTCCCCCAAAATAGACTCTTCATCACATAATTTACCTTGTATCTTTAAGAACTGTAATATTTTTTATAAATATTTGCTATATCCCAGACTTTAACTGGTTGTCTTTGTAGATATAGGGCTACTCTTCCTGTTTGGATGTGTTTCTTCAATCTAGATCTCATTGTTTATAGAAAAAATGTTGTGTTAAAATACTTTATTTAAAAAGTTGAAGAAATATGAACTGAAAAAATATTTTTAATAGACTTTAAAAAGAGAAGATCTGAGTGACTTACAAGGAGGCATAATCATAACAGGTTTTTTGCAAAAGTTCAGAAATTGTTGTTGTATAAGGTCAAAGTTCTGAATTAACTTCATCCAAGTGGTAAATGGTTTCTCTTCCCTGAGCCAAAGCACATATCTATACCAGCTGGACATGTATTTTAACTGCTGTTTCAAACATATATTAGGTTCATATAAATAAATCACAGCTTTGTGGTAGGACATCTACTAGAAAAAGTATTTAGTAGGACAGAAGCATTACATACTCACTCATGCATAGAATGAGAGAGGGATCAGGTTTTTTTGGAAAAAAAGCATACCTATGTAGTTCATGGGAGGTATAGCTAAACAAATTCAGCTTTGTAACATAGTGAAAGCTCTTCACAGGGCTAATTAAATTAAATTTTAATTAAATTAAATTTAATTTAAATTAAATATTGTAACAGTTTACCAAGTGACACGTGTTGCTTAGAGCCTCTGATATAGATGAACATCTTAAAAAAAAATAAAAAATACCAAACTCTGGACACTTTTACATTTGGTGCACTGATGGCCATACTAGGCAATCATGATAATGTATTCTAATCATGTCTATTCTCTTCCATAGATCTGCAAAATACAAATATCTTTAAACTGTTTTAATCTCAAATTTTTTCCAGCTTTATATGACGATGGAGATTATAATTACAACTCATTCATCAAAGCTTTTTCTTTACATACTTTTTCCCCCCACAGGATCTCCTATTGATATATTCTCAGATTCAGGGATTATGCTGGCTGTCTTTGAACAACCAGAAATGGACCCCAGCAAGACAAGGGATGAATCAAGGTTGTTCTCTACAAATAATTTTTTTGATGTGCACTAGTAGGAGTGTGATGTTCATCACACTTGGCATTGGAAAGACAGATGGGCAGCAACCTGTAGACTTTTTTGCTTCCTGGTACTACAGGGACAATTTATTCTTAATAGGATCATTTAGGCTACTTGATCAACTTCCTTGCAGCTACGTGGTATAGAAGATGTTATGCATATGCTAAGAAACTAAAGGTGCCTGGGACCAGCTTCTGGCACACAAGACTGGTCTGAATCCACACTACTGAACTCTCTTCTCCAGCAATGCAGAGCAGCCATAGGCCGTAGAAACTCCTAGGTAATGTCTAGGATATTACCAGGGAGTTGCCTGTGAAGCTCCCAGGGAATTGCGTAAGAGGTTGCTAAATGTCCAGGAGCAAAATCTGGGCTTCTAACCATTCTAACAGTTTGACAAGAGTAGGCAACAACACTTTCATCCTGCTGCTCAGGAACAGTTTAATTTGTTAGCATGGGTGCAGTTTCATTGTCTCCTGCTCCTTCCTGCGGTATATAAAAATTTCTTTTCTGAACAATGAAATATGTTATCCTAAAACAAATCACAGAGCTCGATGTGAACATAGTTGAGCAAAATGTAGTGTTTTCTGATAGAGGTCAGGGTAGACTTAGTGATCCTTTTTGGCACTAAGCACTATGAAATAGGTGCTTCAAGAATTAATCATCCCACTGTAGTGTTTTCTGTCACAGATTCAAAGATCATGGAGAAATACATTAAAATGCTGTGTCTCAGTTTACCCTTTCCTAAGACAATACTTCATGACCTCACAAAAGCTCTGTGATGTTCATGCCCTGGCTTTTCAGAATTGCAGGAACAAGAGCTTCAAATTAATGGTATAGCTGGTCATTTGAATGCAAATTTTCCAGAGCTGCATACTCAAAACCTGTCTGCAACATTGCTTATCTGCCTGTATTGAGATGAATTTGACACCACTGGTCTTTATATGTGATGATGTATGCTCCTGTTTTGGAATTCTAAAATGATGAAAAAAAAATAATCAGAGGTAAACATCCAGGACAAAGCTCTTTGTCTTTATACGGGTCAGTGCTACATATCAAATCGATGAAATGTTTGCTGGAAACCCATAGTAAATGGTAAAATCAATTCACCAATCACTTCAGCAATGTTTTCATTCCAAAGCTATGCAGCCAAGTGATTAGATACATACTAGTTATTTTATGCTTATCATTTCGAGGAGTCAATGAGTGATCTCTCTTAATAATTTGAGAATACAGAAATAAAACCCTAGCCCAAGTAACTCATCTCTGGCACAAATTATGATCTGACTGAAAAATCCAGTGAGCAGCTTAACCAGGTAGATATAGGCCATAAGGAAATATATGATGTAGCTTCTCATATAGTATTATGACTAATATTCAAGTAACAGTTATTTTCGTTCCTTCATAGCATGCTCTGGGACAAAAATAATTTGAGAACTTCTTAAAAATCTCAATCTTACCTAGGCACACAAAATGCTTTTAAAACTTGCATGAAAAACAGGCTAGGTTATGTCTTAAGCTGTGTGAATAGGTGAACTGTCATTGTAATGCTTTTTAATAATGCTTAGTAACAATTAGTTGGAAATTAATTCTGCCTAAAATAGGCAGCTAGGACTGCAAAGGACCTCCTGGGTAATGCAGCTTATCATTGCATGGTAATCCATCCTTGCCTCTTAAAAGATACTTTTACTAAACATGTCAAATTCTATCTTAGAACTGACTAGCTTATCTTTTCCCCACTGTTTTTCATTAGAAAGCAGTTCTAAAGTCCTCTTTCACAGAGGAATACAGCTTTTTTCAACTTCTTTTTTTCTCTTTTCCTTAAATGTATTCTTAATCAATTTAAATGTATTTTTTGCAATAGAATTCTTCATGGTCTAGTATTTTCCAGAGAAAACTGTCATATACTGTTTGGAGTCGTTTTTAGGCTGTGAGCTGTACTATGTTTACATCACAGACGATATAGAACTTAAAATGCAAGTAGGGTAATTGTTCAGGTATTCCTCCAGCTCCTTGGAGACTGCATCTTGCATTAAGTTCTCTGCTGTAACGTCTCCATTACTTGCCAATCTAAACCTAATGTAAGGGACCCCTCGTCATTTCCTCTTTGAGTGTTTGAGCCATGGCGTGGTACAAGGGACAACTTGCAATTTCTCCTACACAAAGAAACCTGAAGAGACTTTTAATGTTTCAAACACTCGCAGCACCAGGCCTTCTGCTCAAGGAACTGATAAGGCTAGCACCTGCTTATCTCTTGTGAGAAAGAAAAGCAACGCCTGGTTTAAAGAAACAGAACAGCCCTCTTTCTTCTTCCATGAAGTATGAGCTGTTTCTCCAAAAAAGACGCTATGCCCAGAGTTGACCATTGCCTCATTATCTGTGAAATGCATATTAAAGTTCACACCCCTCCATATGCTAATGAAGATTATCAAAGATTATTTTTCCCTGGAGAGCGCTTCTATGACCTGCGCTGACTGGAGTAATACTGGAACCAGGAATGGTGATTTCTTTCTCTCTCTCTCTCTCTCATTCTGCCGCTCCTCTCAATCTCTCCTTTGATCTCTTCTTCTCTATCCTTTTCCTTCTTTCCTTTCCTTTATTTTCCTTTCTAGTCTCTTGCCTTTCAAAGAAGTAATGCAAAACATACCATACCACTTGCTATAATTCATCATATATCTGCTTTTAAGTACCACTTGCCATAGTTTGTTGTATCCCTGTTGCTAATTAATGCAATGCATACCTTACCTTCTGCCATAATTTATTATGTACCTAACTAAGTATCGTGGACCGAGTCAAGACCTGGTTATTAACCTAATAAATGTTTGTATGCGGACCTTGAGATTTGTCTCACTTTAGTTTACACCACTGGGGATTTAAAAATATGAGTCACTTACTTCCCCCTCCCTTTTCTGAGTGGGATGTGACACCTAGCTGAAATATGGCTAGAATATGAACATATCTTTTGTATCCTTTCGGTATAAGAATTGTCAAGGCTCTTTTCAACTAACCCAGTGTATTTTCTCCAACAGTGTTCATTAATAGATGCTGATAAAACCAGTCTCCACTCTGCTGGTCCTCCCTCTCTGAAGCTACTCCAGTTTGGCTTCCCCTTTCCCTAACATGGAAACTCTATGGAATACTCCAGATGAAGTTTCAACAATATCTTGTTCAACTGAAATAATACCTCACTCAATTCCAGCATATTCTTTGGCTGAAAAGATGAGTCCAATTTATTTTGTAGCCAACTCAATGGTTTGGTGTGAAACAGATGATGTTTTCATCAGAAAGGCTTATGTCATAGAGCCCACAGCTGTCAAGAAAGATGTAATATCCTCTCAGAGCTACTCCCAGGCTGGGAGTACTAAAAGAATCAAAAAGTAAATTAAGTAAAATCTGGTCCAAATATAGGTAAGTATATATGTAGGAACACTGTATTTAAAAAAAAATAAAATAAAATAGTTCCCCATTAACAAGGAAGCAGTCCAGCTGTATTCAAGTGTAACATAGTCCTGAGGACAAATCCACTAAAGGGACAACAACTCTTACAGAAAACTTCACATCTACATTTTTCCACAACAGAATATTGATGTGCTTACTTTTTTTCCCTTTTCTCACATTGTCTTGGAATCAACTTGATGATTCTTTTATTGTCCCTTTCATTTTTGTCTTTTTTTTTTTAAAGTTAAGCAAAATCAGACTTTTATGTAAAGTCAAGGACACCGAATGTGCTCAATACATTATATTTGCATTTTGTCAATGTCTTGTTTACAGGTCAGTAATTAAGAGTTTCCTATTCTCCTACAGAACAAAGCTTTTTTTTCTGTATTTCGTCTCTATATTGCATCTCTTTGCATCAGATTTATTCAGCCTCCATGGGAATATGGTGAGTTGACCCTGGCAGGCAACTAAGCATCCAACAACCACTTGCTCACTCCCTGCCCTGTAGAAGGGCAGGGGAGATAATCAGAAGAGAAAAAGCCAGAAAAACTCATGGGTCAAGGTAAATATAATCTAATAAGAAAACCAGTGCCCAATCAGTCTCCAAGCAATGACTACTTTGGAAAAACTACTCCTCATTTTTGTTGCTGAACATGACGTTATGTGGCATGGAATATCCTTTTGTCCCAGCTGTCTCATGTCCCCTCTTCTTTCCCACCCCTGGACTACTCACTTAGGTGATAGAGTGGGAAATAGAGTGGGTCTTGATGCTGTTTCAGCGCTTTTCAGCAGTAAACAGAACATTGGTGTGTTGCCAACACTGTTTTAGTCAGAAATCTAAAACACAGTACCATACAGGCTGCTATGAAGAAAGTTAATTCCACCTTAGCCAGACCCAGTGCAGGGCACAGGGGATAATCACAGTTTGTCACGCAGTGTTCATTTTGTCTTCAGAGTCTATAATTTATCTCAAAATTTCACTATTAGTAGCACTATTTTGCTTATGCAGTTAATGGCAAATTTTTAATACTATCCCTACAACATGGAATTGCAATTTATTTCATTCTGTGCTACTTGCTGCAATGAAGTTATTTTCCCTATTGCATAGTAATGACTGTATTCCTTAGAAAAAGTATTGTTCTGGATTGCAGGTTCTCCCAGTTTTTCCTGTTCTTTAGGAATTTTCTTACAAAATTATTAAGTGCCCATTTCACTTTCTATTGATTCCATCTTCCCACTAGGTTCCATCTATTAAAAAAAATTCTTCATTTGGTAATAAGCCTAAACGTCTCAGCATTGTAATGTATTCTCTAAAATGAGAGATCATGTGAGTACTATATGAGTCCACAAACCTTTCTTTTCTCTAGAAAGGGTGCTGGTGTAGTGCACTAGAAATGAGTCTTCTAAAACCTATTTTTCCCCAAAAAATAAATTTAATGACCAAAATTAGCTAGAAAATATCCTTTTGCAATCAAAACCACTACCTGAATTTTTCATTCGTAGTAAATTATTATCTCTCTTTTTCTTTTTAACTTCTGGATCTACATTTTCTCATTCTTCTTTAACAGTAACGCACAACTCCTGCTATTCTATCTCACTGTGTATTGTTTTGGCTTACATATATTTCTTTTTGGCTTACATTTTTATGAATTTTGTCCTTTCTTCCCCACCCCCTAAAGACAGGACCATTCTTATTGCAGTTACAAGAAACTCTTCTGTCTGCTGTTCAGTTTTCTCATTTCAGATCTGGTAAGTTGTCTTCCTCTCCCACAGTTTCAACCCTTGTGACTAACATTGTAGTAGCCTTGCATCTGCTGATTTTGTGCGTGAAATTTAATCTCTCTTTCAGCTTTGAAGCTGTGTGCAGTCCTGATCTTGCCTACACCTCTGCACTCATTCTACCCTGGATCTTTTCACTCCATGCAGTCAGCTTTCTTAAATCTTTCTAGTCTATTCTCCACATAGTGTCTGCATGCCTTTTGTGTCTCCTCCCTTAGACGTGGGAGAGAAACTATCTTTTAATGAGCCAATTAACTAGTTCTTTTCATTCAGCTTTCTTTCCAGTCATGAAAAAAGGATAAAACATTTTGATAGAAAAAAATAAGTTTTTAATGTCTTAAAATATAATTTAATATAATTTAAATACAAAGTCATTTTTGATACCACTATTGCAATTCTATTACAGCAATTAGCATTAAACAAAACATACTAATCTAAACTAGAAGGGACTGGCTATAAAGAACAAGATTGAAAAGAAAGTTTAAATGCACAAGCCTACTGAAAACCCATACTCAGCTGCCACATAGCTCTCAAAGAGGCTTAAGTTGTTTTACAAAATACAACAGAAATATATTGCATATAATTCTAGAATGCAGAAATTATTCCAAACTCCTGGAACTGGGTACCATCATTAAGTATTTTCCAATTCCCTATCAGGATGAGATTTAAGAAAATGCAATCTCCCCCAGTTTTTAAAAGTATTTAAAATTGTGGCACACTCTGAGCAGTTTCCCTGTCTGGGTGACTGAGAATTTGGACCTGTGGCACTCAAAAAAACCACCCTGGTGTGAGCAAGATATATCCATAGAGTTTTCTGGAAGTATTCAATCAGTTGAATGTCTTTCTTACACTTAAGCCCTACCAGAATGGAGATATTAAGTATGTCTTAAATCCCGTAAAGGATTAAAACCAAAACCAAACAAAAAAACCCTTAAGGGATTTCCTGCCCCTCCCTTCCCCCCTTCCTTTTAACATTCTAAGTATGGAGTAAAGCTGGGTTTGGAAAGAAGCTTC
Source organism: Limosa lapponica baueri (assembly GCA_002844005.1). Taxonomy (NCBI): domain Eukaryota; kingdom Metazoa; phylum Chordata; class Aves; order Charadriiformes; family Scolopacidae; genus Limosa; species Limosa lapponica. Next base: position 706,444 of record KZ505855.1, read on the forward strand.
TAGTGGAATGTTTTTATTCTGTAGCCCCACAGGTTCTTTTCCTTATCAAATGAATCTAAGGAAAAGAAAACTGGGACATCCCAGTTAAGCTCTGAGTATTCTCGTCTCTTTGTCAAGAATAGCTGATGTCCTTAAGTTTTTTGGGAATTCTGTACCCCTTAAAGAGTTTAAACAAGGTTTCCAAAAATTTTAGATGAATGGTTTCAAGGGTAGGAAGCATTATTCTGAAAGAATTAAATGAATAAAGTTTTGGAAGAGAGAGTTTAAGTATAGTAGAAAGAGTATGAGACTGTCAAATCCATAAGGAGTAAAAAACTTCATACAGTTCAAGTAATTAAGCCTGAAGGATGCCTGTTCCTCTGTGTTACCTCCTGGATAATTTAGGCAGTTGTCCATTCAGTATTTCGACTTTTCTAGATGTCTTCATAAAGCATAAAGTACCGCAAGAAAGCATGACATCTGAGTCCAGAATATGGATAACATCTTAAGAGCCAGCTGACAAAACCTTTTCATAAATTTTACTTAATATCAGCCTTATTTCTGAAACTTTTCATTAGAGAAGTGTATTTTTTCTACTTATGCATGGCTTACATGCGGTAAAAGAAATAATTATACATTTTCTGCTGTGAGTTAAAAAATACATATACTTTTACAACCAGAGCACCTATCTACAGTGAACAGATTTTTACTCAGATGTTTCTAAAGTTTAAATGCCACACTAACATTTCTCCTGCATTTCATGTCTACAGAACATGCTTTTATTTTGTTAATTTCATATTTACAGCCATTGGTGTAGGAATGTCTCAGCTGAAGTCTTTAATGAAATCTAAATATTGCCTCCGAAAGTTATCCTGATCTGTATATGGTTCTAGATTTTTCAGGTGGTCTCATATTTTCGTACTTAAAAATGTTCTCTAGATGGAATGTCGTACTTGCAGATGTTGTTTGCTGAGTATGATAGGTTTAACGTTAAAACTTTCTAAGTGAGTTAATGTTTGGTACCTCAAAGTATATGATCTTGTGATACTATAATCGAGAGGGGATATGTATTACATTATTCCAGAAATTTAAACTTTTAGGCCACCAAGCTCATAGGAAGCAGACTGTTACCAGTCATGATTTTAATAAGTATCCAGGAAAAGGGAAGTACAGAATATTAACACAACTCAGGAAGCAATATATGAGGACAGTTATTTAGTGTAAAAGGAACATACTGGTTATTCCTCATTACATTTCAGTTGCAATCCTGATTAAGCTTGAATAAGGCTGTTTTTCCTTTGTCCTCTATATTGTTTTTGATATGACTGAGAATGTAATGAAGTTGGCACACAGTCAGAAACATAATTTTCTATTTTTATTACTCTGTCAATATTAAGGCCCTCAACAGTCTTCGATGAAAGTAAAAGAACTCTTTAAAAAAGCAATGTAGAAATGCAAACAGGAAATGTCTAATGCATGTTTCTTGATACCATAGTCTAGATTAAAGCTTTTGAAGTAGTCTCACTAATTAATTTGAAACTGTGATGAAAACACAAAGTGCCCATAGATGTAAGGTTTCCAAGGCTTTCTGATGAGAACTTTTCATGACAGAAGACGTTTTTAGTTTTTGGTAAATGCTGTAGATACTACTGTGTAAAATAGCCCAGATAGAAGGCCTTGCTTCTGCTCTGTCCTATGAGGGATGGATTAAATCTAAAATTCTGGCTTTTGGACTCATAAAGTGCAAAACAAAGCTTTTGTGGAGGTGATAGAAAGAGGTTTAAATCTTACTTTTATTTTCTCCTTATAGTCCTGTTTTACATTTTAGGTATACAAGATTGGAAGTTACCTGTTCGGCCATCAAGACCAGGTTCCTAAATAGAAAAATTGTTTGATCTCCAGTAATGGAGTAAGTAGTTACTATTTAAAAGCTTTTTTTTCTACTTTTTAATTGTAGCACTGACTGTGAAATGTGCTTCTTAAAATCTCAACAGATCCTACAACAACAGTTATGTAACCTTTTGTAACTACTCATTTTTATACAGAAGTTACATCAGCAAATAAATGTCAAACTAAATAGATGATGCAAAGTGTTGCCTCTACTTTAAATATTGAAATATATTATCTCAGTAAGTCTGGCAGAGAAAAGAGAGTAACTCTGCTGCAAACTGATCAAAATACAGAGGTTCACTTGAGAACATATTACTCTTAATTTACTGTCAGAGAAAAATGGATATGTAAACAGATGAAAGTTCCCTTTCCCCCAAGCCTGGATCACAAGTTCCTGAGTTTTGGTACGTAGTGCTCCATGAAAAGAACTGCAACCAAGCCAATGGATTTGTTCTTGTTTGTGTGTGTCTGTGTGCATGCATGCAGTGGTGGGGAGAGGGGTATGTGGAGGTGTGAGTGGATGACTCTTAATTACACTGGTAACCTGAAAGTCCTTTCTCACTGCTGTTTTGAAGCTGATTGCATAAAAAGGAAGCATTCAGAAGCCTTCTAACTGGCACTTCATGAACAGAGAAAAAGAGGAAGGGTATGTCAAAATACTAAAGCAAATCCAGCAGAATATCAAGGAGGAGATTGAGGCAGGGAGTATGTCACATATGAAGAGAAGCTAAGTTAAATGGGTTGTCTAGGCTTGAGAAGGGAAGGCAAAGGTGGTTCTTAATTGCAGTTTTACACTTGCTAAAGCAGTATTACAGCATACAGAGTCAGTGTCCTCTCAGAGTGGCACAGAGGTAGGGCAAGAGGCGACAGTCACAGGTTCAAGCATGAGGGAAAAAAAAGCTTCACAGTGAGAGTGGTCAAGCACTGGAGCAGGTTGCACACATAGGCAACCTCTGTCCTTAGAGATAGTCACAATTCAGCTAGACAAAACCCTTAGCAGCCCAATTTAACTTGGAATTTTGCCATTCTCTGAGCAGAAGGTTTTGTAGATTAATTCAACCTTATTTTTCGATGACTGTATTACAAAAATACTTTCTATACCAACAATAGCCTTGGTACATGCAAATCTTGCTTTCTCCTCTATTATGTTCATATGTATAGTATTCATATGTTGTCAAGGATGAGGCAAAGATAATCTACCTGCAAAGATTTAGGTGCCAATACCTACAGCTAGAACAAATTTTGAGGGCAATTACTGAATGTACACTTGGAACAGATGCTATTTAAAGCTGTTGGACAGAACCAGTTGATTTTCTCATGCCCTTTCATTAGGAAAATGTACCCTGGTTGTACCTCTTCTGTTAATCCATAACACTATGTCCAGTATCCAAAATACTGTGTGTTCCAAACATATGCCACTAGTCTTAAACACTTCAGAAGAGCTCAAATATTTTCTTTTTTTAAATCTGCATATATGCATGAACAGGCTTGGCTAGTTCATGCTAAAGCTAGGAAGTTTTTTCTAAGATAATTTTCTTTATAATAGCTTTGCTAACCCCATTACCTGAATAGACTGAGGTTTCACAGGTTTTACAGGAGCATTTGAACTCATGAATTGCCAGCAGACTGATTGCATAAAGTAAAATTAAACCCCAGGATCTTTTGTGTATATAACATCCAAGTTTACCTTTTGAATTGCTAAAACTTCTCTGCGCCCTAACACTTGTACTTTATTTTGGTGTATCTTTTACATAAGAGGTAAAATAGACTTGGTCCCCTAAAACCTTCCTGTTAGGCTCAAAGCAGATCCTGAAACCTTATTTTACAAGTCTTTCCACTTTTCTCTTTATATTGAGTTAGGAACTTTATGAAAAAATAGCATGCTTAAAGAGCTTAGACAGAAAGAGCCAGTGAAGTCTCAAAGAAGTCTCTGAAACTAAAATATGATTAAGCATTTTTCTGAATTAAAACAAAGTACTAATCTTTATACCTTGGCCAAGATTCTGGACTTGTGAATCTTAGTCCTAACAGTTTGAAATACCATTTCCAGTGTTCACGTGTGTAAACCAAGGCAGGAGGTAAAATGATTCTGCACATCAGGCAAAAATCAGGTTCTTAGGTGTAATTGATATCGTTTGAATACCTAACTCCCTATTACCTGGGAAAAATATGATAATTACACCACAAAACAGTGACATAAAGGGAGGTCAAACTGTAAAAGTTTACCATTATATCTTTACTACTATTTTTACAGATTTACTTATACCTGCAGGTTCCAAATGAATTTTGTAAGTGGTGGAATTTCTGATTTACTGAGGTGGTTGACAAAGTATGAATGTGATTTTTAAATATGGTGCCTGTGTGACACTTTCTTCTTGCTCCTAAAGGTATGGTTATATTCTCAGCATCCTGAATTTATGCACAACTTAACTGCAATAAATAACAGTAACTAATTATTCTGGGTTGTCCCACTGCAGTAATAGAAAAGGTCTCAAAGAAGAGAGATGTCATAGTATGATCACACTACACCAGAACCAGGCATATTTTCTATTTTTTTTTTTAAATATAATAACCAAAAATAAAATAAAGAATTTTGCAAAATGAAGTCACAACGGTTTATTTATTTATTTATTTTATTTACAGAGATAACTGTCTTCTATTTAAATACTCTCTGAGAATCTGTTATATTGATTTTGCATTTGGCTTCCACCTCCCTGTTATTTTGTGTTACTTTCAATCTCTTTGTACTGATACCGCTATTAAAAATGCATCAGAGCTAGAAAAATGTCATAAAATGACTGTGTTGCTGAACAGAATCATGAATAACTCCAATTTTGTGTCATTGGGCTAAAGTGTGCAAGGGAAATTTAAGTTTGAATTCTTATAGTTGAAACAGTCAATTGAAAAAGAAAATCCCTCTTAAGATACGAGAGAGAAGGAAAATTACTAGATAGATACTGTATGATGGGATATTCTCTTTTAAACCCACTCTGTTATTACTCCTAAATGATAGCTGAAAGCAGCATTGAAAGGAAGTCCGTTTAGGTTGTTATAAAAACTGCAATGATGTGTAAAATAATCCCTTTTTTTATGTAAGATTAGTAGTGCAAAGTAAAAATACCTTAAGCCAATGGAGTGGAGATATTTCCTTCTGCAATACAGTCATTCAGAAAACCATAATTCAAATTAAATATTAGGTTTTTATGTCTATCAAGGAACCATTTAATATCTTATTTAAAACACCTAAAGGCATTTTGAGTGACAGTCATCATTATTAATATCAGTTGCTCCTTGTGTTCATTCACATTTACGCTCCTTGTTAAATGAGATAACAGAATGTTAATGAAGTGTATCCTAAACAATCTTGGTGAATAAGACATAAGTAAGTTTCAAAATGTATCCCAGTTAGAAAACAAAAAAACCCAAACCCCAAGTTGACGAGGATTTCAAATAATCATTCCATGGTTAGATTCTATTGAAACATTTTAAAAGCTGATCTTCACAAATTAAATGATATTGCACTATGTATTGGGTTGTTGGTGCAAAGAAAATTAACATAATTTCTGCAGGAGAGTTTAGAACATTTTCCTTAACCTGATAGGGATAAGAATAAAGAGTTTCTATTTCAGGATAGGGAGAGTTTATCAATGTTGTCTTTTCATAGGGGGGAGGGGGGAAGAGACAGAGAAGTGGTGTGTGATTTAGTTAGCCAAAGATAATTATGGAAGAACAAGAGGCAAAAGTAATGGAACAGAAGCCACCACTCTATCCAATATCCAGTAAGAAAAAGGACCAACTAAGAGAAAAGAGCCACAAATAATCATGACCAACAAGAAAGCAGATTTCCCTTCCCCAAAAACCTGCAACAAAACCCAAACAGTTGCAAAGGGTGATGACACAGCTTGTCATAAGATGAAGTCTTATTACAAACTATTTAAAGATTACCTTTCTTGAGCAAGGTCTATAACTATCTTCTGTGACTGTTGCTATTCTAACCTCACTCAGCCTCTTAGCCTTCAGGTTATGATTTTCGTATTCCTACCCTTTCACCCTAGTCCCTTGAAAAGGAAAAAACCAATCAGTTTCACCTGAGACAGAATAAAAGAGGTTTGTTGGAATTTTTTCTTAAATTGCTGGACAACGAGAAAATGTTAAGAAAATAATGTTCAGGTTTCAGGATACACTAGTTACTCAAGGCTGGGAGGATAAGAGGAAACTTTCATCTGTGGGAGAGTTTAGGATATTACTTCTGGAGTTGTACACATTATTCTTGTGACTGCAAAGATTCAATTTACTAACCACTGAAATACCTAGCAAAGAGACCAATGAGAATTGTCGACTTTTTATTTTTCATCTGCTTTAGTTGTAATGTATATAAAAGTGCAAAACAGATTGGTTTTGTCCTAAATAGAATATAAATTTTCCAGTATAGAAGTGAAATAATTATGCTCATTCAACAGAAGAAAATACATACTGGAAACAAACAAAATAACCATTAGCATAACATGTAATAGCATAACTGAGGAAGGATGAAATACAATAATTATTTGCAGTGCTTGAGATGCTTCTGAGGCACTGTTAAAGATATTAATTTAAATCTCTAAAATATCTCTAGTTCTATCAAGACCTATGGGCTATTCCGATGAACATATGGAGTGACGTTCAGCATAGGCATTCTAATCTCATTGGTTTTTAGGCACAAATACCATATGGAAGGACCATATTGTGCTTAATCTCCTGAGTGTGATAGTAGGTAAAACCTTCACCCTATTACACAGTCTAATGTAACCAGACAGAGTAGAATCAAAACATATGCCAAGATTCTGCAAGTGTTTCAGAAATGCTTTTCTCTGAAGTTGCTGGTCATCTTGGAGAATATTTGCTTTTAATTAAAAAAAGATAAAAAAAGAGGAATTATTTTCAGAATTTATAGTAGCTGTTAAACAATTTAGGAACAATATGAGTAGCTCTTCTTATGCTATATTGGCTCATTGTTTGTCTAATCAGATAATATACACCTCACAGCACAGGAGGCTATAAAGTTACAATATGCATGATTTTATTCAATCACAAATTTCAGACACAGATGGAGTTTTTCAATAAATTGTCAGGTGTTTTGAATAACTTCTGATTAAAATCAGTTTATTCATAGCGGTGTTACAGCCTGCTGTAATCAATATGTACAAAAAAGTAGCTACGAAAATTTTTGATATTAAGAAATCAAAGCATAGATAAAGAGATCATTAATATCACAAACAAGCACAGAAAAGATCACACAAACTTACGTTATGGGCCATATGCACTCACTTGTGATCAATCATTCATACATACAAGTTGTTAGATGTTTAAAATACCTTTTCTTATCTGTAATCTTTTAAAATATCACATGGGTAAGTTTATCTAGTAAACATCATGTGCATTTATGTAAATGGCCTGCATGCAGGCCTAGCCTGAATAATCCAGCATACATGTATAGTGTTATTGGGTAAGGTACTTGTGACTTTTGGATAATATCTTTATTAAAAGGTTAACAGTCTAGGAAGAAAGTAAGAAGATCTCATATTGCTCATATCCAGTACAGCAAACTGTAAATGTCTTCATCTATTTCTTTCAGATGTCAAAGCTCTATTGATGACATTCACAGCAGCATCACAGGTTATGAATTAAGAACACTTTGTCACCAACATACTGGCTCTTACCTCTGGCATACACCTATGTTTCAACTACATAAATTAAGCTATTAAAATGTGCTTTGGTCCTATATTGCCCTTGTATATTTTGTCAAGTTTTTCAATAGCAATAGAAATGTTGATCTCCTGCTGTCCAGGAAAAAAAAGCATATTCCAAACGCTTCATTTCATAAAATCATAGAATGGTTTGGGTGGGAAGGGACCTTAAAGATCATTGTGTTCCAACTCACCTGCCTTGGGAGGGCAAAGGAGCTAGAAGAACCTCCCATTAGACCAGGTTGCTCAAAGCTCAGTCCAGCCTGGCCTTAAACACTTCCAGGGATGGGGCACCCACAACTTCTCTGGGCAAAATGTTCCAATGTCTCACCACACTCACAGTAAAGAATTTCTTCCTAATATCTAACCCAAATCTACCCTCTTTCATAGAACCATACAACCTGGCCTTGAACACTTCCAGAGATGGGGCATCCACAACTTC
>KZ505855.1:715450-731149 GCA_002844005.1 Limosa lapponica baueri
CCAGCCAGTTCCTTATCCACTGAGTGGTCCATCCATCGAATCCATGAGTTTCCAATTTTGAGACCAGTATGTCGTGTGGGACAGTGTCAAATGCTTTGCATAAGTCCAGGTAGATGACGTCAGTTGCTCTGCCCTTGTCTGCCTTGTCTACTTTTAGTTTAAAACCATTACCTGTTGTCCTATCACTACAGTCCCCGATAAAGAGTCCCTCCCCATCTCTCCTGTAGGCCCCCTTTAAGTACTGGAACACTACTATGAGGTCTCCCCAGAGCCTTCTCCAGGCTGAGCAACCCCAAATCTCTCAGCCTGTCCTCATAGGAGAGGTGCTCCAGCACTCTTATCATCACCATGGCCCTCTGCTGGACCTGCTTCAACAGGTCCATGTCCTTCCTGTGCTGAGGGCTCCAGAGCTGGACGCAGACTCTAGGTAGGGTCTCACCAGAGTGGAGTGGAGGTGCAGAATCACCTCCCTCAACCTGCTGGCCACACTTCTTTTGATACAGCTTAGGAGGTGGTTGGCTTTCTGGGCTGTAAGCACACATTGTCAGCTCACGTCCAGCTTTTCATCCACCATTATCCCCAAGTCCTTCTCGGCAGGGCTGCTCCCAATCCATTCTCCATCCAGCCTGTATTTGTCCTTGGGATTGCCCCAGTCCATGTGCAAGACCTTGCACTTGGCCTTATTGAACCTCATGAGGTTCACACGGGCCCATCTCTCAAGCCTACAGGCATGTGAATGTCTTTAACTCCTTCTATTTATTCCCCATGCTACATGCGTTTGCGTAGAGACATTTAAGTTGGGCCCCTGATGAAGATGACTTACTGGCTGGAGTGACTAGTATTCCTTTGTGCTGCACTCCAGGTGTTCTCCTGTTTACCTGCAACCCTTCTCCAGGTTCTGGTCATCTATAGCTGGCACTGGCATCAAACTGGTAGGAGTGGGGTGGATTGAGGTTCCCCTGCTCTGGCAACTCTAGTTTAAAGCCCTCTTCATGAGCTTGGCAAGTCTCTGACCCAAGATGCTTTTCCCCTTCTCTGAGAAATGAACTGCATCAGGACCCAGTAGACCAGGTTTCTCAAAGTGAGTCCCATGGTCTAAGAAGCCAAGCCCCTGGCTGTGGCACCAATCCTCCAGACATTTGCTAGATTCCACTGGCCCTATCAACCCCTTTCCCTCTGGATGAAAAAACTACCTCTGCCCCAGAGTCCCTGTCTACTGCTCCCAGGGCTCTGTAATCCTTCTTGATACTCCTCAGACTGCTCCTGGTGGTATCACTGGGGCCCACATGAAAAATTTCTTCACATAACTTGTTAAAAAAAGTATGTACAATTACATTTTTGAGCTGGAATAGCTCTTTTTCTTCTTTTGCTGCTCAATCAACATAAAATCAAATTGACTTCTGTTTCTCCCTGAATAGGCTGACTTAGTATGAATGTATCTGATAATGTCTTCCCTGATCTGATTGGCTTAGTTATCTCAGGAACTTCTAGTTTGAAGAGATTTATTTTCATTAGTATATTGTATGTCATTTGCTGTATCTGCTATCCAAAGATTGATGGAATGATGAATATTGTAAAATTGTCTGACTGCATATTTTTCCTTTATTTTTTTCATAACTTTCTCCTACTTTTCACTTTCCAACTGTAGTTTCCCAGTTTGCCAAGCTGAGTATGTGCCAAAAATAGAGGATTTGTCTCTTGTTTAACTTATCTTCCTGTCCTGTTTGCAAGATTTTACTATTCTGTTTCTACTTCTGGGCAGTCGGCCAGCTACTGTACTGCTTTGCTCTGGCTTGACAACACTTACTAATTATGTGAAGTATTCAACACTCCAAGCCCACAAATGGGAAAGAAAAAGTATCAGTTCCAGAGAATGCTAAAGCACTATAGGGGAAGCTAACTGGTCAATCATAAAGGAAAACATTTCATATGAACTCATCTTGTGCAATTGCGGATTATGAAACATATGTCACTGCTTGTTGATTTTATTTTGATCATGCCAGATGCTCCTGTAGTCTTTCTCCTGTTCCAAATTAAAATATTCCTGATTTTCTCTTTCTTCTTATTTTCTCAAAGTTTGTTTCTTTACCATCCATTACTGCTCTAGTTTTCTTGAGGGATCTGTTTCCTGGTTTGGGTTGGGAGGGACCTTAAAGATCATCTAGATCCAACCCCCTGCCATGGGCAGAGACACCTTCCACTAGACCAGGTTGCTTGAACACTTCCAGGGATGGGGTGTCCACAGCTTCTCTGGGCAACCTGTTCCAGTGTCTCACCACCCCCAGAGTAAAGAATTTCTTCCTAATATCTAATCTAAATCTCCCCTCTTTCAGTTTAAAACTGTTATGCCTCGTCCTATCATTACACTCCCCCATAAATAGATTAGATTACAATTGCATGAATTTTTGTTTTCACTGATGCCAATCCATCAAGCATTTTGAGACTGTAGATACCTGGTTTTACCTCTGTGTGTGCTTGTGTGTAAGAGAGAGAGCGAACATGTATGCAGATCTGTGTGATGTATGCCTATCAGTGAAACAACAGCAGCAAGTCCTACAAAAATACTGAATAGGAAACTAAAGAAGAAACACTGAAGTTTACTATTATATTCTGAATTTTGGAAATATTTACTGAATAATTTCTGCTATGTGTACTCCAATAAATGAGTCACCTTCTTGAAGACTAAATTTTCAGATATCAGTTATTCTAAATCCCTGTGAAGTCCTGAAAGTGTTTCTCACTTTGCCAGATTGTTGCTTTTCCTCAGTTAATATTAATATATATTAATCTATTTTGACTTGCAGCAACATTACCTTTTATTTTTATTTTGTCATGTCTTAAACTCTGTACAAGTTTGAATTTTGTCAATAATAAAAATGAGAAACTTCCTATAATATAACACACTGTGATTCTGGTGAATCAGTGCTGTTCCTTCTGAGTCAGAACTGACTCAGCACAATGGGTCTGCTTAACTTGTGTATTGTTTAATTCATCTTCCTGTCCTACTGGATTTTACCATGCTGATTCTACAGCTTGGCAGCCAGCCAAGTTAAATCAATAGGAAAAAAAAAAAAAAGAAAGAAAAGAATGCCTTCAATGACTTTTGTTTCAGATTCAATGTTAGAGGAAATTGCTGATAAAGGTGTTTCCTGTCAAAGAACTCGTTAATTCAAGGTCCTATCTATTTACGGACATTAAAGATCTGAAAAAGCTTTCGATTTTGGATTTTTTTTCCCATTTATAATCAGTATTTGTTTTCATGTTGAAGTAAAAATATAGAACTACATTGCATTGTAAGCACTTTTTAGTTCTTTTCTATGTCAGTGGTATGCTTATCCTATATTATTAATTATTATGATTTTCTAAATGGAAATTACATTATATGTATTCTGACATTTCCTGATCACACTTAATATTTTATAAGGTTTCATTTATACAGGCTTAATAATTTATCATTAGATTTGTATGTATAAAAGTGTAACACACCAAGTTGCGAAATTTTAAATGTTTGTTTTCACCATCTACTAATGGGTTCCTGATCTCATGCATGTGTAAAATGCAATCAGTTTGCCTTGTACATATATGATTAAATCTACTGTTCTGCTTTTGTTTGGGAGGCCTCTGCCTTTTGAAAATGCATAATAGAGCTAAAAGCTGTGGTATGATGTCCATGCATATGTACCAATGAGTTTCACCACTTGCCTAAAAAACAGGCTCATGTACCAGACACTCAGACACAGAATAAATGAATTTCCCTAACCATACTAAGCATTTGAAACCCATAATCAGAAGTCACTTTTCCAACTCAATTTTCTGTTTCTTGGAAGGTTATTAATGTAATAAAAGACATCAGTGTTCTACCTGAAACAAGAATAACAAGCTGTCCTCTAGTCAGCCAAATAGGCATAGCAGGGTATTGTCTAAGCAAATATGTTTTGAGTAGTTTTTTCTGTGTTTAAAAACTTCCGTATAAAGAAATTGTCCTATGAAAAGCAAGCAATAAAACTAATTTATCTTCAGAACACTTCTTTCTTTGCTTACTCCCACAATGAAGGAAGAAACAGAAAATTTGTTCACTTGTAAAAATGCATGTGAACAGTATCACCTAGTGACCCCCTAATATATAAGTTAGCATTACATAAAGTCTTGAATACATATCCAAAGAGGAGTATTTAAACAAGCAATATGAAAATCCAGAAAAGGTGTCTTAATTCAAATAAACTGTGTCTTTTGGATTCTCCCCTGGGTTCTTTCTAAATGATGTGTAATCATTTCATGGAAGGGAGGATTTTCATACTCAAATTAGGCTGGTTCTCAGTAATTTGTATTTTCTCAGGACACTTCCATGTTATCTGTTTGGGAGCTGATTTGTAAAGAGTGTCGTTTCACTCTACTACAAGAAAACACGTTCCTGAACATCGCAGGAAGAGGAGACAATTACATCAGAATGTGATTTCTACCTTTACAAATAGTTTGCAAAAAAATTTAACATTTTAGATTAAAATGGATTGTAGACGTATGTCTTATTCAAGCATTGCTTCATTGAGTTTTGACCTGAGACAAAGGAGTTAAAGGTAAAATTATGAATCCAAAATGTCTCTCCATTCACGCTGTCCACCATTTTTTTTTGTCTCCAATTGAATGTAATATTAATTTAAATGGAGGTATCGATGAATTTTGAAATTAGATTTTGGAACAAAATATCCAGTTGCATTTGAAATGTGTATCTAAGTATATTTATCAATATACTGTGATAGATTTGATTTTGCAGGTGAAAGAAAAAAGTGTTTTATGAATCTTTCTATCACACAGCAATGAATGAAGATTGATTTCAAGAATCGTCTTTACATAAATATCTTTTCTTCAGAAAAAAAAGATAAGAACTTCAGTGAACATCTCAGTGTCATAAAAGTACCACGAACATCTCATAAGTGATGTTTGCTCATTATATTTGTCGTGAAAATTGACCTAAAAATTCTGACAATAATAAAAAATATCAGATATTGAAGTGCAGTAGAGGATGAAAGCATAAAACAAAACTAGCATTACTACGGAGTGTCTTTTTAAATTTTGCATTTTTTTCATGTTTTTGCTTACCAAATTGAGCATGTATCACCACCTTTTTCCTCAGTGAGTTAATGAGGTCAATGATATTTCAAAGTTCATAAAGGTATTCCAGTTATGGCATTTTTAAAATCTCTCCCAATTCTCAAAAAGATTTTTAGCTCTCAGAAATTCTGTTGCTCTGTACATTTGATTTTCTCAAGAATTGAATGTATGCAGAATTAGACGGGCTTTACATATTAAAAACTAAGCAATCTGCCCTGATCTTTATGGTAAACTCCAGAGTCAAGAAGTCTCCTTACCTGAAATTTATGAATTAAATCCCATGAAGTCAGACTGATGAAAGCCAGTTAAAGTTTCTGAAGATTTTTAAGCAAATTCACGTTTATAATTTTACATTAAAACTATTTTTTTAAATTTCATTTTTGCATTCTTCCAGGTCCAGATAACTAAAAATTATTTTAACTCTATTATTACTATATATTGGACTGATATACATATCACATTTAGTCAAAAATTAAAGGAATTAATAATTTATATGCATTTAAATAAGGCAAGTGTATGTATCAGTATAAAATACGTGTAAGTATATACCTATATCTTTTTCCAGATATAGAACATGTAAGTAAATAATATTAATTTATTTAAAGATAAATAAAGTCTTTCTTGGACTGATTGTAATTGCAAGGCCATTTTGCTAAGGAATAAATTGGAACTTTTCTCTTTCACATTCCATTTATCACCTATAAGAGGAATGTTACAGTGTCTCTTCAAATATCCTTCCATTGTTTTGCCCCTTTTTTTTTGTATAATGTTGGCACAAAAGTCTCATTGTAATGATCTTTCAAAAACTAACATCAAAATTACATCTAAGCAATATATCATATATATTCAGTTTGTTCTTCTGGATGTGTTTTGATGACATATAACTAGCCATTTCTATTTCTAAACAGTTCAAGGTGTTAAATAACATGGATTATTTAGGGAATATCTCTTTCAATTCTTGTAGTGTTTAGATAGTCATACACAGGCCAGTTATAAATTTTTATCATTACTTTGTCAGAAAACACCCCTAAAGCTAGATGACAAGACTTTAAAAATGCTGTCAGTCTTGCAACTTTACTGTTACTTCATCTAATTCATAACATAACATAACAATATAACATAGCATCACATCAGTGTTTCATTTCCTAATATTATATTTCCAGAGCAGAAAACAGAAGAGGGGGAACTAAAAAAAACATAGTAATAGAGAAGCTGATAATTTGATGCCCTGGCAAGCGAGTTCAATATCTTTCTGAGGATGAATGAAAACAACGTGCTACAGATCCTGATGTACTTTCACTTCTGACATGCTTACTGCATGTAATACCAACATGAAAAGATTCAACAGAATCATAGAACATCTAAGGCTGGATGGGACTTTGAAAGATCATCTGATCCAATCTTTTGTAGGAAAAGGAGCCTAGAAATGATATTTAACCTGTTTAATTGGATCTTGAAAAACCTGCAGGGATAATGAGTCTACCATGTCCCTGGGGAGGTTGATCCAGTGACTGATTGTTCTTACTGTAAAAAATTTGTGAATTGTATTGAGATGAAACCTCTCCCGATGCAACTTGTACCCATTGCTCCTTGTCTTCTCCATGTCGCTTGTTGTGAAGAGAGAGTCTCCATCTTCTTTGTAGCTACCCTTTGAGAACTGGTATACTGTGATGAGGTCCCCCCTGCCCCTTCTCTTCTCCAGGGAGAAAAGACTTAACTCCTTCAGTCTTTACTCATAGGACAGGTTCTCAAACCCTTTGATCATCTTTTTGACTCTTCATTGTCTTATTTTATCAAGGCCAGATCCGGAGAAATACTTCTACTATGGATAAAAGTGCACTGCCTAATGTAGAATGAGATATATCAGTGCCGAACAAGCACAGTGCTTGAAGCATGCCTCATGCCAAGATCTCTAACCCATAGTATCTCAATCCATGCAATTTCATATTGCTTGAGGATGGCTGAGTAGCGCATTGACTCCCCACAGAGATTATGGACTTCATATATGGAAGTTGATTACCTGATTCCCTTAGGTACTTTTCAATGAGCCCGCTGCAAGCATTTGCCCTAGCCATTTATCAAAACAGAATCATATTCTGATGTAGCTGTTTCTGTTGCAAAAGCCCTTAATGAATAAGGCCTTGAATGTTCAAAAAAAATTAATATGGTTTATAGCAGTAATCCTCTTAAATACTCAAGTCTTTGCCAGCTTTTAACTAACAAGCTCAGTTATTAACAGCAGCAGTCCTACAACACTCAGGGATTATTGTCTAGGCCTGCTGACAATGCACTGCTAGTGACCAGTTTGCAAAGTGCAATCTGTTATTGTATTGCACAGTCAAATCAATGTTTAAAATTGCTTGAAGCATGATAACTTGTCTCTTATACCAAGCCCACTTTTTTTTTTTCTTTTTAAATAAACAGCATTGTATCATTCTTTTTATCTGTGATTAAAGGTTATGATTATTACCAGTGTAAGTTACCTGGCAGCATTTTTTAGTTTGTGGTTTGATCAGGTAAACTTGAAAAGAATATCAAGCATAAAAAAAATAACTTTACCTTTAGCTATAAAAAAGGGACAGATCTGTCAGAAGGCTGTCTACCTTCTCTTAATTCTTAATATGGAGTTTCTGACAAGTATACAGATTTGCCTTAATTATTTATTCATTTCATTGAAACCATCTTCATCTGTTTTAAATTTCTAATAAGTCTATTTAAATAAAGAGAATCTTATTTGAATGTTGATTTTACATTTGAAACTCCTGAAGGTTTCTGTATTCAGAAAGGCATGTGGTTTGGTCTTTGGTGTAATGTCCCTTGTTAAAACTGAGAGAATTCCACAGAAAGATCTCTTAAAGGACATAATTCAGAGTAGTCCTAATATTAAAATTTATCTGGTGTAACTTAAGCATCTACATGCCTGTGGCTAATGCCACAAAGGCAATAAGACACGTAAGGAGTGCTCTAAGAACACTTTTTCACTTGCTTCCTGGTCCTGGCGCTACCTCCCAGATAGCTGTACTTCCTTTACAAAAAAAAGATAAAGCAAACCAAACACTTCAATGCTTCTATCTTTTCTTCCGGTTATGATCACCTTCTGCTATTTGACAGCATAGACCTACCTTTTACACACTGGTCAAGAGCAAAAAATTGAATAAATATTGATTGCACAGCTTAGTTACCCATCACTTTCAGATTTCCACAGATACTTGAACATACAGATGAACATGATATTAAGCACAATTATCTTTGCAAACTGACATTACCAATTAATATTAGCAAAGTAACATGGTGTCCCCTAGTCCTATCAGATTAGAATTTTACAACTTCATAGAATTTTTACTGGGTTGGCAAGACAGAGCTATGTGCTTCTTTTCTCTTGCTATAGAGAACATGAGAGATCCTTGTAACCTGTAAGAGGACAGCTGAAATACTTTCTTCTGGCCAGGAAGTTGGACAAGCTGCAATACGATACAGGTGCATCAGGACAAGTAACAGTAGCCTGTTATGTCTTGACTAAGCATGAATCAATGTCATCATTAGTTTTAAAATGCAAAAACCTATTCTGCTGAAAGAACAATTCAATAAACTCAACTGGTAATCATTAGTTTAAGAACTATTAGGATGTTCCAACTTCAGCGGTTTAACATAAAACATTACATTACAGAAACATGCATTGTATGTTATCATCGCAATACCTGTGCAAAGAATTCTGCAAACTCTGAAGAAAGAAAAAAAAAAGAAAAAAACAAAAACAAACAGAGAGGAGATGTATGGCAGATTGTATAAATATATGATTAGATATTGGCTTAAAAACAAACGGTAAAAAAAAAAAGTGATACTGATTTTGTATGTTTCTGTGGAAGAAACAAGAATTCCACCTGGACAACAAAAGCCCCAAATGGATACCTGTGATTTTTTTCTATGCCAGCATAGCTTATAGGGAAAGGGCCTTTGTTCTTTGCTTCACAGATGGTAAGAGAAAGAGAACTGAAGGCTCTGCAAGACATTTCACAGAGACACATCTGACAGGTGATCAAATCATCGAACACTTCTCCCTGAAAAACAATGTTCAGATGTAGTCTAAGCATACACCCTGTGACAGCAGGAACATACCTTCCTCTGTGTTGACATTCATTTTAATAATAGAAAATGCAAGCAGAATTTCTGGCAATGACAACAGCAGCAACAAAAATATATATGTACCTTCATGTTTACGATGCAGAACTCTTATCAATTAATGTATTTCTTTACATGGGGATGACTGTTTTAATAGGAAACTTTTAACTTTTGATAGCATAAGAAAAAGTAGTGACTCAGATGTGGAAACACTGTAGAGTCTGGTTTGGAAGTAAATGGTCTTATTCAGTACGGGGTTATAAATGTTGGTGAAAATGCTATTAATGGTGTTAACATGATGGCTTCTACTACTAAATCATGTCCTTGATATTCAGAGCTAAACACATAAACAACATTTCAAGGCTCCTGTCACTCAGAAGCACATTTCTGCAGAATATAAGCATATCTGTCACTCTGAGATGTATACAGAATTTTTTAAAAAAATGCAAAAAACATGCTCATTTTTAACTCTCCATTGTCCAAAAATGACTCAAAGAGCCTTCAATATTTCATGAAAATTGTAATCTTAATATCATAGCTCAAAGAAATAGATTGCCAGAAAATATTTTCCTCTAACTCTCATGGCCTAGGTTTGTTGCCTCACTTCATTTCATATTCAGTATGAAACATCACAAGTGTCACATAGCCTATCTTATATATTCTAAGTACATGTACTATAAATTTACAGAAGCTATTAGTGACAAATCTATTAATGTGAGCAGTTAACCACTACTGACTTTATACAGTGTTGAGAAGCCTAGAGCATGAATTCTGAGGGCTTACTTTCTTCATCTAATGACACAAAACATTTTATTCAGCATTTAAAACAGAATGAAGCAGAAAATTTTGTTGTGAATGGGAATTCATTCTCAAGAACATAGGACTAGCATAATGATATGCCAGTCAACAGCTATATTTTCAAAATTGTATGTTTTGTTATAAATTAGCATCCATTACAAAGAAACAACATGGGTGTATACCATCTGAGGATCTAATCTTCCATGTACTATTCAGAATATTTCCACATATTTTCATAAAAATTTGATAGCAAATATTTGACCGTATGTGTATGTGTTTCTTTTGTGAAGAAATTTTTTACATCCAAGATGATACAAGAGCTCAGTTGTCTGCTTTACCTCTGATACAAATCTAGTTATTTGCACTAAAGCTACTACTTTTATTATGTTTCATGATCTTTTGTAGTGAATGGGATTCTGCAATATTTGGTCTGTTTTCCATTAAAACTACTTTCCATAAAAATATTGACATGCAATCTACAGTACACCTCAATATTGTAATGTACATGACAGTATTGTTGAAAGTTCAGATTTTATTATTCTCTCATAAGAATATAATGCATATAGTGGATCATAATAAATGTCCATATACCACAATGTCCTTTTCCAAGCTTTTACAATTAACAACAGTTTAAGGACTAAGAATAAATACAAGGAATTATACTTCCTGACTTTCTCTCCTGGTTTCTTTTATTCCTTACTGTTTCTGAAGAACAAAAGAGAATATTTTAAGTGATAACATTCATTGTTCATTCAACATAAATAATTAATAGGTAAACATACACAAATGTGTGCCTTTTAGGCAGTGACAGAAACATTTAACTCCAGTGCTTTAGCAAATTGGCAACAGATTAACTCTTTATTTAAAAGAAGCCAAATAATTCTATTCTGAATTGAAATTATACTTTTCATCTCTGCTAAGCAGAAAGCTTTGAAAAAAGAGTTTCCAATAAACTTTTTTTTCATCTTCTCCTATTGTATGTTTCATTCTATGTTGCGAAGGAGAAATATCTTTTCTATTTTTCCAGATGGCTAGATAATGGTCCAGTTCTTGCCCGTCACAGCCAAATAAATAAACCAGTATAACCATTGGATGGAAAGTGGAAAAGTGACACAGTATCAAGTACTTCCATTCAGTATTTTGGCCTAAGCTGGGCATATAGCAAAAATCATGTGCTTAAGAGCACAAACTAAATGGTTCACCTAACTGCAGCTCAATTTCTCCATCCCTATTGTGCAAGGAATTTTGTGGATTTGATTTTGTTTTGTAAACCTCTAGATTTGCATATCTGGATAACAACTGTTGAGCTTAGTAAACACAGACACTGAATTTTGGAAGTGCCAGATATTTCCACTGACATTTTGCTGGTTCCAAGGGGATGTGACAATCATAAACAAAGGCATCAGCTTAAAAATATAACATTGTTATAAAGGATGATATATAATAATTGTAATGTATATTAATTATAATAACATATAGAATTATATGAACTAATATGTAATGATTATATGTGTACATATGATACATATTCATCATATAAATATACACAGACACAAGTGTATATAAAATCAGTCCAAGAACACGGCTTTTCCCAGAAATACATTTTTCCTATTTCAAAGAAATGCAATAACAGTAGGTGCTAATATCACTAAATTAATCTGTAGAGTATTCAATATGATGATTTCCATTCATGTCATCACTTCAAATCAAAGACAGACATATATATCTATTTCTATGTCATTGCACACAAAGGCTTTGTTAATAGCACAGTATTGATATTGTGAGGTTGAACACTTAAGTACCAAGGAATGTCTGCAGTAAGGGTCTACCATACCTTAAATCTTTTTCTGGCATGTACATAACTGGCAACAGACTTTAATTATACAATCATCTACTACTTCTCAATTCAACCTTTCCTCATTTAATGCAGATAACAGATGGCATTCATTTATTAGCACCTACTCAATATTTTCTTTCTCCACATCATTCAAAGTGTGGTCCTAGGCCCCAGGAATTTCTTACTGCATATTTTGGTCTGAAGACAGTATTATAAATTTTCATCTAAGCTTTTCTGTGAGGTTGTAATGATGACACTTACAAAATATTAATATGTTTGCTTTCACACCATGTGAATGAAAATTGAAGCAAAGACAAAAAAGTTAAAATACTTACTTTTTCTGAATTTTTCATCTTAAATGCCAGGTTTTGAATATCATGTAGGGCATTACATATTTAAAGTGCATTTCCTATAGTCTCAGTCAAAATTCTAGGCTATCTACACTTCTATAAATAAGACAAGCCCCAACTCAGAAGTCCAGCTCTCTGAAAAGAAGAATTACATAATTAGTGGTAAACCATTAAGACAGCGATAAAAATGAGTTGCTTTATCACTCAGGAAATATGAACTAGAGTGAAAAGATTACTTCTCCAGAGTAGTATTTATTTGCTTGGACTATGAGATCATCTTTCTGTTTCTACAGGTAATCTGCCATGAAAAAATTAGGATCTGATCATGTAAGTAGAAGTACAAACTTTGTACATGCGTGTCCAAGGTCTTGTATGTTTTTCCACCTATGTCATTAAATCTAATAAGAGATTTCACAAGTAATAACAATAACAGCACTTAAACTGCATCATGTAGTTAAGAACATTGCTCTTTATATCTGCAGGAAGGCAGCTGCGGTAAATTAGACAATGTTAGCTATGGTATTTCCTTAAATTTTACTGCTCAATTTTGCAAATGTAACAATGTTCCTTTAACGCAGATCAGCCTGTGTGTATTATTTTCGTAGTCAAAAAACAAAGTGACTTTGAGTTTGAAATTCTAGCACATGGAGTTGTACTAATTTATTTTATTCTCCAGGAACACAGGGGTTTGGATAGTTGACCCTCCTCTCCTCAGTACCCTTGCTATTTTCTTAGTTTTGTTTCCTAGGCAGTCCCAGTCTTTCCTATTCCACAACAGTACCTTATCTGCTCTATATCTCCTGATGTTTCTTCTTACCTGGATATTTCTCCCTCTCAAGCCTCTGCTTTGTTAACTGTTGTAGTAGCTTTTTGTTCAAATTCAGTCTTATACTCTTCAGAAAAATTTTTCCCATTTAATTCCTGATTTTTATCTCAGTTTTTCTATTAATTGACTTCTAGTTCTCACCTTTTGAACCCATTTGTCTGTGTCCTTCTTGACTTCCTACACCCATCTACCTCAAGTCTCCAGAACAGTTCTTAATTTTTTGCTCCAAACATCATCATGTGGGACTAAACCTCTGCTAGATCCTCACAGCATATAAGGTCTCTGTCCCAAAGAACTTATACTCAGCATAGTATAGTCCAGCTGCCCCTCCTGAACTATTCTTTTTTTGTACCTTTTATTGACAATTCTTCCTGACCCCCCTCATAAAATCTATTTATTTTTCTCACACTTTTATTTTTCTGTCTGTATTCTCCTTTCTTTCTCCTTGCTGGCTAGAATCTTTGTATTTATATTTGCTTCACCTAAGTGAAAGACAAAGGCTTCCTTCTTTGCTGGAATATAGTGAAATGCATAGTCACTGTTTCAGGAGGGAAACAAAACCTGCTCCTGTAATATGGATTCTCCCAGACATATCTCGGTGTTCTTGTCGTTATAAAAAATTCAAACAACTTTTTGAGTTCCCCCTATTTAGCCTCATGATGTATATCTATTTATATGGGCAATTTATTCAGCTTGGGTGTAGGCTTTGTGACATTAAACTTCTACAAAGAGAGAAGGGTTTGAAACCCAGATTTAAACTCCCTGTAACAATGTTTTTCTGTAAAGAATGGTACTGCCACTACCTCCCCTGTTGCCTTCTCAGAGATATATCCAGCTTAATCTGTATCACAGTGAGAGGACAAAGGGATCCTGTAAAGTAAATTGCCTGAAATGCTTTCTGGGATCTAAGGTAGAAACCAGTTGCATAAGTCTTAAGTTACAGGGGAATAGGTGAACAAAAAAAATTTTACAATGTGAAATTTGAGAAAGACTTGCAAGTAGTCTTTTTACAAATGGTAGTTTATGTTGAAAACTTAAATTGACTTAAATTGGTATATGCAAAACATCTTTTCTTGTAGACTAAAAGGTAACATCAGAAAGTCCTTAACTTTGCAGTTGTAAAAAGTTATGCCATTTGGCAGATGACCAAGATAGTTTGCATGCTGGAATTTTCCTGGTGTTTAGAATTGTTCCAATTTGTGAATGGTTGTGTAAAATTCAATTTCATTTTACTTGTAGATTATAAAACCATCTAGATATTTAAGTAGATAATTCAAGAGTTTGGGGAGGGATTCAGTTGGTTAATTACACGTTACCTAGTGCCATTTTTCAGGTCATCCTGTTCCAAATCTGACAACACTATGTGGTGTCCCAGAAAATGTAAGATATCTCACATGGCACTGTGATGAGGCAGCTGAAGGTCATTCTCAGGAAGAAATTAAACTCATCTAAATGTAGAGTCCTACAACACAGATTCTTACATTCCAGCTAGTCATTACAGGGTCATTTTCTATTCAATGGAGAGCAGTAAGTATTTCAAGAGCCTAATTTATCTGATTGAATGTATATGTCTGCTCTAGGATGAGATGAACCATGGCCTAAAGGTATCTTTTAAATATAAAGGCATCTAACACGATTAGCTGAGATTTGGGCATCTATATTGTACACATCAGCATTTACTTAGACGAACAGGTCTAATGTGTCAGCAGAAGCAAAGGAATTTCCTGGCAAAATGAGTCTGCCAGACAGTGATGATTCTCTAAAACTGAAACTCCTACTTTATCTTTCTGAGTTTGGTACATTGGCTTCCAGGCTATCTGTGTTTCAAACCCCACAGCTCAAAGTTAACCTCTCTATTATCTTGCAATTCCAAAGTGATGGGTGAGCTGAGACACTAGGCGACTAAACTTTCCCAACCTAAGAATGCAGCTAAACTGAAGTCAGACACACTGAAGGATTACATGAACTCAAGCAATCTTCCATTCAGGATGGAAGTATCTTGGAAGAATTGCTTTTAAGCTCTGGATGCTGAAAGGAATCGCTGACAGAAATCAAAACTATCCTTGTTAACTTCACGGGTGTTCACTGAATTCAAGAACATGTGACTCAACATAGAACAAAACAAATCATGAATTGAACAGCACACAGAAAGGTATAACAGGAGTCAAATGGAGGTAAATGCAATACACAAATACACCAATATCTTCCATTGGAAAAACGGAATTCACTCACTTGTTGTTATCCAGCTCTGAACTTAAAACTGATGAGTTTACATCTATTTATTAAATACATGTATTTATTTATTAAACAGGTGAGCCTGGACATTTTTTTTTATTATTTTCTGTTGTTCTATTGGATATATCTAAACTGAAATACAGGTTTGAAAATAGTACTTGAGAATTTAAATATCATTATCAAGGATATGGATAGGTTAGATGATATTTCTGTGCTCCTCATGGAATGAAGAAAAAAAAGTCTGAGGAGAAATGCGTTCTCCAAAATGTAATCTGTTTCATAGCCTATGAAAAGAGGCTGTTTAATACAGTTCTTGTGCTGTTTGTGAATTCATGACAAAGCTGCTCACCCAGAGGAAACAGCGGAAACTGGGCTGCATCAGGAGAAGTGTGGCCAGCAGGTCTCGCGAGGTGATTCTGCCCCTC
>KZ505855.1:731469-746746 GCA_002844005.1 Limosa lapponica baueri
TTGTCAGGAAGAGTGGTGACAGGACAAGGGGCAATGGTTTTAAATTGGAAGAGAAGAGATTTAGATTAGATATAAGGAAGAAATTCTTTACAGTGAGGTTGGTGAGGCACTGGAACAGGTTGCCCAGGGAAGTTGTGGATGCCCCATCCCTGGAAGTGTTCAATGGCAGGGGGGTTGGAACTAGATGATCTTTAAGGTCCTTTCCAACTCTAGCCATTCTATGATTCTATGATTCTATGATTCTATGAAACAGCAGACTGAAAGATTATTTCAAAGCTGACCTCCTAGATGATGCTTCAATGACATCCCTTATAGTACTACTCTCCTGTACTGTACTATAGTTATTGGAATATAATAATAAAAACAAATTCTGGCTTTCTGTGTCTAGTCAAGTTAACTATAAAGAAATGGCTGCCTTTTTTAATGGTCAATTAAACACTTATGATTACATAGCCCAAGAATCACAGCCTTCCTTACAGAAGATACTTGAGGTTAGTATGGCATAAATTAGTGAACACATTTTAGAACAAGTAAATGACTAGACTTTAGTAACAAGCAGACTGAAAATATCATGAAAGCAATTAAAAATATTTATAGACTATGTTTCATGAAACCAAAATAATACTTATTTTTTCAGGAGATGATTATTTACCGTAAATAATACAGTTAATGGCACACATTCATCATATCTCACATTAATTAGATTTTTTTCTTTCCACTAGGATCTATGAAACAGTTTTAAGTACCAATGTCAACAACAGTTAACATGATTAAAACTGCATTCCTAATAAGAATTTTACCCCAACTTGTATTAATGTTTATTTTAAAATGCTTCTGTGCTGTGGAGCCATCTGTTTCTTGCTGGTTATACTACCTGAGTTCCACAATCATAGGACCCGAGGGAGATTTTCACCTATTTTTTCTTCATAGTACAGCAGGCATTCACTACTTCATTCAAAAGAAATATGTCAACTGAAGTTAAGAAGTTGTAGTCAACAGGAAAATCTTTGCAAACTTTTAAAACTGAAAGTTCCTGACAAGTCCTCTGCTTGTGTTGGCATATTTGCTGGCTGTGAATTTGATATTGCTGATTTCCTTGCATTATTCTAGGAAGAAGGAAAGACACTAGCAGTAAAAATCAGTCATGTTTCTGTATTTATGTTAAAAAATACACTAGCTTTGCAAATAATCTCTCTTTAAACACATGACTTTCAAATCACCTTTTGAAGAATATTAAAATCAATTAATAAGTAAATTGTCATTCAAAAGTAGAAATCAATCAGCTGACATTTTTGGTTGATTATTCTGGAATAGAGTGGTGTATAATCTATGAACTTATTGCCCATTATTCTACTACTATAAAAACAACATGGGAATTAGGTATGACATGTCTCATAGTAAATGGACAGAAAATTTAGTTTCCCTTTTGAAGTCTTGGTTATAGCATGTGATCATCTGCTCTTGATTTGGTAGGTCATTTCTGTTAAGTACAAAACTACATTACTTTCTAATAAAGGTCAGATTTTTAAGTAAAAAAGAGCTACAAAATTTCACATGTTAAAAAAGAATATATGGTATATAGAGGCAAGGTTGTGTTTTACAGGTTTTGCGAATGGGGATTTTGCATTAAAGGTAAATCAGACTTGGGTGATAATACAACACATTGTAAAATATACATACATACTTTAATCAGGTTGAGACGGTATAGAGATAAATATTGAAAGGCATACATATAACACAAAATTTTGCCTGTGTTGGAGAAAATATACTGTATTCAGTAGCTTATAGCATATCATCAACATGGATGAGCATTTTAGTAAGAACCAAAAGACAGCGTCTTGGGCAAAATGCTTACTAAAATCTTGAAAGGAAGGAAAAAAGAAACGAGAAGTGAGTTATTAAACACATGTGATTTCTTTACTACAAACACAACGAAAAATCAGAGTACAGTAGAATCACTGTGTCCCTAGTGTTTAAAATAAGGTTACACTAAGAGATATATTATCACATACACACTAGGTAATTGATGTAATATCTGTGTGATAAAGAGCTTAGTGACATATTGCATTTATCATGCAACCTAGATCATCTCACCTGCAGTCTCTCTACTAAGTTAACTGTCACTGGGACTAGTTTTACTACTTTTGGATGCAAATAGTTGAAGTCACACAGTAGCCATATTTAGGCTGACTTGCATAGGTACAGCAGAGAATGTTCCTCGTTTGCTGGGCAGCTGGCTTTACATGGCTGGTGGAGAAGAAAAATAAGGTTGGCTGATCACATCTAGCCTATATGTAGGTATGGTACATTATAGGACACCTGGTTCTTGTCTGTTGGAATTTCCCTGGTTGGAAAACTGCTGAGCTTTAAAACAGACTGGAGCCCATGTTTGCAGCCATAAAGAGTGAAGAGGGGCTGCATGTAGTTAACTAGATACCTTAGTCATGCAAAAGCATAAGTACAATCAATGTTACCAAATACTAAATATAATATAATAAAGAGTACAGCCAAGGCACAAGAAGAAGAACAGGAAAGTAAAATTCATCTCTCAGGTGAAGGGAACTATGAGGGTTTCATTTAAAAATGAGAGCAGAAATGAGAGTGTCTTATGGGGGAGAAAGGCCTTGAGCAACCTGACCTAAAAATGAATTTGATCTTGCTTTGAGACCTCCAGGGGACTCTCCCAACATAAACTAGCTTGATGCTACAGAAGTAATGAGTAACAATAGTTTCCATAGATTCCAGCAAGAATTCTTTTTCTTGGGAATCTCTTCTGTTTTCAGTTCTCTCATGTTTTGGGATTCAAACATTTCAGATATGATTTGCCACTACTTTCCCTTCTGTTGTAGTAGCAGTAGTAGTAGTGGTAATAATAATAATTATGATAATTATAATAATAATAAATTAAATGCTGCATTATATAGAAGGGAAATCTTGTGAATATATGGGGTATTTTTTGAGAAAAATGAAAACTGTCATGCTTCTAGTAACCTCAGAGCTGCCTTTCCCTGGCAGGCCTCCAAGACCTTTCTTATTTTATGCAGTCTTTGGGGTAAAAAGTAGGCTGCCAGTTGCTGATTAAAGTATCCCTTGGCTGTTGTCCTGGCTGGCAGACTATCTCCCTTTTTTTTTTTCCTACTGGTTATTTAATATACTTTACAATTAGCCCACAGGGGCTTGCTAAAAGCAGACACTCCTCTCGCCTCCTTTTGGCTCTTTGCAGTCATATAAATGGTGCAAGATTACAAACTAAGATATCCAGAATACTTTTTGCTGCGAAGTTCTGCATAGGAGCTTTTACTGAGGCTTTAGTTCTAAAGCTGTCTTTTCAGACATATTCAGTGCTGCTAGAGCTAAACAGAATCATTATTAAAAAAAAGATTGTAAAAATATTCAGCATTTTAACTTAATATTCAAACATAAGAATGGAAAGAAAATTAAAGAGATTTGTTACCAAGAAAAAAGCTGGTAGCATTGATGTGCCATCGCAAACTGGTTGAGAGTGTTTATACAATATTGTATCTGCCTACATGGTCTCATCTCTGTTAGAAAATTAATGACAGCAGTAAATTACTAGTCTGTATATTCCTTAGCAGTTTTGACTACCAGTAGCATAGGCAGAGAGACACTTTCTGATTTCACCCTTTGTCATATCCCCAAACACTTCCAATTCAAACTGCAGAGTTGGAATTATTCTTACTTAGGGAAGTCAGACATTTTGTAGAAATTTTGATTTTCATATAGGCTAGGAGAAAGTCTCAATTAGCTGGAGTTTTCTTTCCATAGTTTAACCAAATGAGTGAAAGGTTCAGATCAGAATCTTGCTATGTCCAGATATGGTTCCAGTAAGAATTAAGCTACAGGAAAGATGTCTCTTGTTAGAAGTTCTCCCTGCAGACCCAAGTTCTGTGTGCTTTCTAAGTGTGCAGCTCACTTTGGCTTTGAGTCCTGTCTGTGTCAAGTCTCTCAGAATACGTGGCAAGGGTATGAAAGCCTATGAGGCACAACTAAGAGAAATTATTTAATTAATTTTGGCACATTTGGGGATATTGTGGTGCAGAACTATCTGACCAGGTGCAAGAATAATTGATAAAGATGACTACCTTCCCTAAAAGTTTCACAAACTGTAATAAAAAGCTATGCTATAAATCCAAAATGACCTGCAAATCTCAAGGGAAAAGTGAATATGATCTCTTTCCAGTTATTCTAGCAGAGACAATATAATTTTTGAACTTCATGACAGCTCTATTGCTTTTTGTGCCATGATTTGGCAGTGTGTTATGGGTACCTTCATCCAGAAATGCTCTTTTACCCAGGACTGCAAAGTCAAGACTTTTCTTGTCATCCTTTTATGACATTGTAACTTGAAAAAGATACAACACTAAATACAATGGAGAAAATGAACCAGAAATCAGCACTATCGAAAGCACATTTAATTCTGAATGACTGAGTAACAAATTAGTCATTGTGGCAAGGGCAACACTTTTGTAAATATTTGTTTTTCATTAAAATAGTCATAAACAGACAGTATTTCACATATTTTTTAAAAAAGATTGCATATTAAAAAATGAACTTATTTGAAAGATATCCCTTAGGTTACAGAAATAGATTAAGTGTATAGAATTACAAAGAGAAAGAAGTGAGTGAAGCTTTTTGTAATGTGATGTTTGGGATTCATCACATGATATATATATATATATATATGAAATGTAACATCAAGGTCTAAGCTAGCTACCACTGTCTGCTTTTATAGGTAGTGGAGAGAAATGGTTCTTTGAAAAGGCAATTCATCTGATCTTTCCTAGATACCTCTCTTATGTGGTGTCTATTGCTTTCCATTGAGTATACAGCAACAGATAACTAGGCTAGATTTAT
Source organism: Limosa lapponica baueri (assembly GCA_002844005.1). Lineage (NCBI taxonomy): Eukaryota > Metazoa > Chordata > Aves > Charadriiformes > Scolopacidae > Limosa > Limosa lapponica. The sequence continues at coordinate 736,345 of KZ505855.1, forward strand.
ATATCTATGTCGTGGTTATTTATGACAGATGAATTCACCTATATCACCTGTATCAGTACACACGTAACACAAACATGAGCAGGAAGACAAATTCTACCCCAAGGAAATTGCACCCCCAAAATTAGTTAAAAAGTGACTGAAATACAAATAAAAAAGTAAATAAATAATTAAATAAAAACAACCAAAAAACCCAACACAGAACAACCAAACCAAACACCGCCCCCCCAAAAAAAAACTCCCTCAAAACAACCAGCCAACCAAATTCATTGAAGAGCAGTGTCATCCTTCTTTGTAGTCTCTGTATAGCAAGCATAGTGCAGCTTCATTGATGCCTTGTGTAATTCTAATTGAAGAGATTTCCAGGAAGGTAGTGATGCAGGTTTACAGGTGTTTATAGAAAATCAAAGCAAGCTTTAAGAAAGATTATCTGAACATTTACAAATAAATTCAGACACATGGTTGCATAAAAATGGTTTTGTCTCAGAACTAATATTGCAGAAAGGTCATAAATAGGCCAAATATAAGTATCTGGAGGGAGGCTCAGATCAAAGACAGCATTTAATTTCTGGACCTGAGACATTTTGACAGCTAAAATAGGGCAGAAGGGAGATCTGGGAGGAAAGAATAAGACCTCTCTTCCAGACATGTTGAACCTGAGCTACTACTGAGGTTGTCACAAGGAGATGCCAGAATCCTAGAAACAAAATTTACAGAATGATCCAAGATCTACATTTCAATGAAAACCCTTATGAATATTACAGTTTCATAGTGAAGTTTAATCACTAGTTATTCAAAGAAATTATAATAGCAAAATTTAGTTATTGATGTTTTTATGCTTGATTAGAGTTAGAAATGTTAAGTACACAATTAAACTTTACATCAGATGGTAGATTATTTATGAAATCTTCCTTAAAACTTTTTGGCTTTATTAAGCTGAGGAAATAAAAAGCCAGAAAATAAACATGATATATGTTTTAGTTATCAACAAGCTTGTATAGAAAAAATAATTGAAGTTCTAAGGTATGACTGTATTGACCTTATTCAGTCGTAGTAAATATTACTCTTCCAAAAAGTGAATTGCTTCCATAGGACTCCTGGAAGAGTAATGTGAACAGTGACAAAACTGGACTCTATGTGAAGATGCTGCCTTAATCAAATTCCAAGTAAAAATACATGTTTCATTATACACATTTTCACAGAGAGGAAAGAAGCTGCAGTCTCTCCAACCAGTGTGAAAGTGTACCCACAAAAAGTAAGCCTGGCAAAATTAGTAAATGCACATTTATGGTAAGTGTTTTGTATGTTTTGTTTAGAAAGTATACTACGCAGAACAATTAACTTAAAAGGATCAAGTACATGTGGGAAGGAAGATTATCAGAGGAGACTGCAACTAAGGAAATGTTTTGCAGATGTACTGCATTTAAATTAATAAAATCTCATTAGGTTTTATGTTTGCCAATAACGGCTGGAAAAGTTACCATACATTGTAGGAACAATTACCCAAATCTTCACTGTCTCATTAGGTTTGTCATACTGTTTTCATTATAATACATTAGAACTTGCAAGTGAGCCTTCAGTAATGACATATTGTTCCAATTCTCCTTTCAGCAGGCTCTAAGATATTTTAGTATTTGTGTTATAAGCCAGCAGGTGTCTTCACTTTGGTTTTTTCAGAATTGGTTTTATACACAGACCTCCAGACACAGAATGGAATGTAAAAGAGCTTTCAACAACCACATAAAAATGAGTCTGATTAGAGCAGAGCAATACACACTATTTTTATGTTTTTATGATAATTCAAGGTACTAAAACTGTGCATCTTTAGAGTGTACATCTATTCCTGTAAGTCCTGTTAGTGAAAGCCGTATTAATGTAGATAAACCATGTGATATATAAAGTTTGCCAATTTGCATAACAAATGGAAAGCATAAAGCTGATTTGAATATCTAAGGCATTATGAACTTCAATGAGAACAACCAACACTGTTTGAGGTTGTAAGGCACTTGCATTCAAATGAGTAAGATTTTAAAAGGATATGATTTTTAAAACAATATGAAACTTCCTACTTCAGGTCTGAAGAAGCTCAAGGTTAAAATAAATATTGGATTTACGTGAGGATGGTAAAAGGTTTAGAAATAATTTGAAAAAGTAATCACCTGTATTTATACCTATTTGGTATAAATGTCACATGACCTTCAAATGCTGTTGTTCATTTTAGCTACATAATGAAGTAAAATGTTAAATATCACATTATGATAGGCTCTTGGAAAACCTAACAAGAATAACACTTACACCATCACAATAGCTGAATTTTTAATTCCTTCTGAATTGTGTTATAAAGCTGGTTTATATGATAACCACAGACCAAACATATTGTCAATAAATGAGGGCTTTACATTCAAAATCTTTAAAAATAAAAATTGATTTTTCTGATTTATTTTAATTTCTTTGAAGTTCTGCTTTTTAATAGTTTTAATTTCTCTTTCTCAAAGTGTCTCATATTTATTCCTAGAAATGGAGAAAAGTGACAGCAGAATGAGAGAAAACAGGGAAAAACTAAGGGAAAAAAAAAGTCTAACAGACTATAGCTAGTACTGAGGGACATTTGGCATCTTCTCCGAGCCTGTCTTTTTCATCTAAGAATATGAGGAAAAGAAAGAAGTGACAGATGCTTATTATCATTTTTACATGAAACAGCCTAAGAGTTAATTTTAACTAGATACAGGGTTAGTTGTCTAAAATCAAACAACTTATTAGAAGTACCACAATTAAAATTGAATTCTTGTCCTGATTTGATAAATAATACCTGTTTCAAATTATTTCTGAAAATTTCTAGACAATGTATTAAATCATAACCATATCTGTGCATAAACAAAGCAGTTGTTGTCAGGGCAGTAAATTAATAGGGGCTACAAAATGGTCTCTGATCCACTGTCTATTTTGCCTTTACCACAGCCTTGCTACAGCTGCTTTCACCACAGAAAAGAATGACAGCTATAGTTGTGATAAAAATTGTTAATACTAATTGCTTGAAACAGCAAATTTTCATCGGCTTTCCATTAGTATGAAACAGCTTGATACTCCTCTCCATGAGCATCAGGCACAGTGTAAACATCTCTAATGAACTACCTATTACAGACAGAAGTACGTATACAGGAAAATTAAATTAACAAATCTTTAGAACTACCTATTTCTCCTCTAGAGAGACACTATGGTGGCTATCTATGGATTCTAGCCACAGTTATAGACCAATATATTCAGGTCATGCACTCGTGAACCTTGTGGGGGGAAGGGGGCGGGACAGGGAAAGCAAAAAAGAAAACCTAAAGAACCAAATGAAAAACCCTCAAAAAGTTGGTAAGAAATTGTAGGGAGTCTAGAAAATAAAAATCAGAAGAGCTTTTATGAAGGCTAAAATATAAAAATATTCTGAAAAACATTGCTTTCTTAGAAAATTAGCCTTATAAATGCTAAAGAAAAATATAGATTTTCAGAAAACTATTCTCTTCACTGCAACAGAATACTCTTTATTTGTTTTACATTGAATAGACACTTTGTCTTTTATTTATTAAACAGATCCAAAAGCCTAAGAAAAAGCATAAAAGAACATAGAATTACAGTGCTGCTCTGACAAATATAACCAAAAAGAATTCTGATGTCAAAAAGGACATGTTTTCATGAGACCTTTCCTTGACAGAGGTAAAAGATAACTTTTCCCAGACAACTCAGTTGGAGCTCTTCAGTGCTACTCTTGAGCCATAGTATGATGGACTTTATAACTTTACACCTGGACAGCTTGCTCTCTTACCCCATATTACTCCATTTTATCTTCTGCCTGATGGTCACCCCTGCTGCTACTTATTACTGTACTGATACCCCTGGGTTTGCCTTTTTTAAGATACAGGTTTTTTTAATTAATGTATTTCTTGCTGGTCTATTTTTTTCTCACTTTTAATTTGTCCATGAACTTTAATTAAACTCCTTCATCATGGCTCACAGGTTTGGCAAGCTTCATATGTATATATATCAGCTCACCCAGCAAGATGACCCAAGTTTTCTAACTCTATAAAAATTCTATTACTTCAGTTCATCTCTTGTGTAAGAGAGTTAACAATAATAAAACTGGGATAAATAGATTGACTTAGGTTCATTGTTTTTAGCATAGAAAGGTAATTATCTCTTTTTTTTTTAAAGAGAAAATATACTGTGTATAAATATAAATTAGATGAAACCAGCTTCTGTGTATTCAAATATTTGTTTAATACTCGGAACCAAAAAGTTCTAATTTTTCCTTGATAGTGTCAGCCAACACTAGAGTGCACGCAGTCACAAGTACCTATTTCACCACTTTGACATATTTTTTTTTCACATAATTATCCATAGTTAAGTATACTTACTTGTGAATAAAAGTCCTCTGAAATGTGTCAGAAACATTGTATTGTCATGAAAAAAAGTTTATCTGCTTGGTCCTATAAATATCTACTTGGATTTTCCAGGTTCCTGAGGATTTCTGTTTTACCTGCTGCACCTCACTCCTGGCTTATTAACAGATCTAGCTATGAACTGTGAGAATGCACTTTATTTTCTCATCTCATTTGCTTTAGATTATATTGTACAAAACTTGTAGAAGATTCTTGGGAAATATTCTCATTGATGCTAATAGTTCATGTCAGTTTGTATTATGTATTGAACTAGTCTATCTATTGTCTTGAGAGAGCTGCATGCTAGATTCTCTTCTAGTTAGTGATATTACTATTTTTTCCCCCTATATAATCTTTTCTGAAATTTCCTGCTTCACTAAGAGGTTACAAAAACTAATAATGCAACCTAAATCTTGATTAGAGCAGGCCAAACTGGTTTTTCAGTAAAAACCTGTCATGTTATTGATGTGGCCTCCAGGATGGCAGTTCACCTGTTTTTCAGTAGAAACAAGAGCAATTAGAAGGATTCTTCTGAACCATGAACACATGGCAATCCAAATTTTATCCTTTGTTTCTCTGCTTTCATCTGTGGTCAGATATGGCACAGATAACATACCTCTTACCTAAAAACTTCTCCATCAGGTAAAGCAGTCATTCATATGTGGGAAAAGTGACTACCTTATCATTCCCATTTCTATGGGCTTGGAGTTGACCATGTAAAAAAGTTGCAGTTGAAGAAGCTCTCTCTGAAGACCCTTCATCCCTTCTGGAGAAAAGATGGTGGGCTGGATAGGAATGGCCCATACTGGTACCCGATTTATTAAATCGTATTTGGTCTTTTTAGAATCTCTGTGAATGCTACCTGCCCTTTTGGCATGCTACATGATCCCTCTCTAATTCACAGAACACAAAAACTTTGCCCTTAGCCATTAACTGGTTTAGTTCAAGGAGTTTGTGCTGAAGTTTTAGGAGAGCAGTGTTCAAGATTGTCACTAATCAAGTAATTGTGTCACAGAATTGGGTGATAGAACGCTAATGTGTCTGCTAAAAATCCCACAGAATTTACATTAAGAAGATATAACTTAAACTTTCAAATTCAAACACTTAAAAGTCAGGAATTACAAGAATTAGGGCTGATCAAGCAATCTGAAATCTACCTCACGAGTTTATTCATTATGAGAAGCTTCTGCTGGTACGGTTGCAAAGAAAAACTATAGCAAAATTCATATACCCCATGTGGCAGATTTAAGGTTGCAGAAGCCAACTCAATTCTTTTATGCTTTACTTACGCCTGAAGTTACTTATATTTACTAAGATTTACTTTGCAATTTTGTTGTTGTTTGAACATAGTCTTTCTTGGGATGAAATTGTAATTAATGCAGGATGTACCTGTATAAGTTACACCGACACTGTGTACGTGCACAATCACATTTTGCAACTCTCAAGGGAGCATTTATCATGCATTAAGTGGAGCTACTTGAGCAAGAGCTTTAACCTTATTAGATTGGCTGTCTGAACCCTCGGCAAGGCACCCCACAAAATAAGAACCCTATTTCTGAGATGCATATTGTCCTGTCTAGGTCACTTCTTCAGAGAAAGAGCTGAAATGTAACTTCTTTATTCCTCTGTCAATACTTTTTTTAAAACATGTAAATCCTTTCAAATGTACGTCTTAACAGTGCCAGAAACCAATCATAAGCTCATGCCCTTTGAAATGTAGGACAAATGACCACAACCAGAGATATAATAAAAATGAGAAGGGCAGGAAATTTCAAATAACGCAGGAATGATTTTTTTAAGTGCTAGAGAGGTTTTTTACTGCTTTAGTTATATAAATTGGCACTTCTCATTTTTCTAAATTATACTACTGAACTAGAAAAAAAAAATCAACACAGGAACCAGGAACCATCTAAAATCACATGCTAATAGACTGTCCACAACAATAAAACAGCAGTAACAATAACTACTTGTGTAATTTCATGTAAGCTTTGGCTTTATTTTCCAACATACTGAAATACTTATAAGTAAATACTTATAATTTTACTTATAAATACCTATAATTTTGGTCAGAAGAAATTCTAGTTACTTGCATAGGGCCTTAGAAAAGCTGAAATTACTGGTCATGATTCTTTTTTCATTTACTTTGTAAATCATGAATTATTCCACTGAGGTTTATTATTCTTTAGCAATTAGCTGATGTAGCTAAATATGTACAGTAGTGTACAGTGAATGCTAATGAAAACAGAGTCAACCAAGCTTCCTTTTAAGTACTTTAAAATCAGATTTTCTAATATATTTAAAGGTATAGTGTTATCTCCATATAAAAACTCTCATAACATGCCAGCCTGATCTTCAACTGTTGCCAAAAAAATAGTATAGTCAGAATAAATAAAAAAAAAATATAAGTCCACCCAGAGTTAGGGTGCACTGAGATCAAAGGATTTTAGATTTCAAAGTTTCTGGATCATAAATTCATGCTGCTGAGAGAATTAAGACAATTTCTTAGTTGTGGACCATCCTCCAAGTCTTATGAAAGCCAGTGAGAACTAGTGGATACTTTTAATCTTGAAAACCTTGCTGTTTTAAGAAGAGATCTTATAAACTGCTGGAGTTCCTTAGTCCTTGATTTAATTAAACTGAAGAGAAAGAGAATTACTTTCTCAGCTACACAGAGAACAGTAGGTCAGAGTATTTGCATCAGCCTTACATTCTCATATTCATTTCTAGTTTTCATGCATCACTGGTGAAGTATAAGAAAAATTCTCAAAATCTGGATCCGAATCTCTAAGGCTGAATAAGTGTTGAATTAATGATAGCGCTCATGGCTTGTAGTGAGTTACAAGCTTTGGAGGCTATGCAAGAGAAGTGTGACATAACTCATTATGGCTTCTGCTACTAATAAGTTATGAGGCACTCGCATGAGATAAACCCCAGAAGTTACTGTAGTCTATATCATCTCTCCATTATAAATAGAGACATATGAAATAGCTGAAATTCAGCCCAGACCCCTGAAGTTCCATCATAAAACTGAGTTCATCAGCACATCTATTGATTTTGCTGTGTTTGGTTTTTTTTGGTGTATTTTTATTTGTTACTCTTGCTTTCCTTTAACTTCTGTAGTCTTTTAACATTTTTATTCTTGTTCTTTGTTTATTTGCCTTATTTTTTTTGGTAGTTGTTGTAAACAAGTATTAAGAAACTGTTTATAGTGATCACATTAGTCAGAGAGAATCTTGGACATCCTATTTCCACCAGTAAAATTTATTAATTCACTCCAAAGGCAAAGCAGCTAAAACAGATTAAAAAAATCTACTCACATAGAGTGGAACCAAGCTTTTAAACTTAGTCCTGTGCTAGGAGGAGCCCAGGGACAGACAGTCACAATTCTTTTTTTGCTTTCCCTTTGCTACAGGGGGAGGTCATTTTACTGCTGCCTTTTATAATACATGGCTTATCTTCCCCCTTGTGAATTACCCTATTTGGCATACTATAGAAGGCAGAATTAAGGTTCTGTGTATGCCTTATGCATGTCCTTTCAATACCCCCTAGAATTACTCACCCCAGGGGAAAATATAACATTTGCCACTCCTTGTTCTGCTCCATGTTTTAAGGTTCAATATACTGGCACTGAAGGACAGCTGGTATGTGGTTCTTCATTCATTTCTGTAATTTCAGTTAAGGTCAGTAACAATTTTACCTGTAACATAAAATTACAAGATAGAAAACAAATCATTACAATGTAATTCAGGATGTTTTCACAATACGCTAGAAGATAAAGATCCTAAAACAAATTCATAATTGACGAACACTATTTGGAGGCAAAGATCAGAGTTATAAATAATGTTGAAATAAAATACTGTGAGGTAACCTCATGACAATTTTCTGCTACACCACAGAAAGGGTTTTATAGGAGATGCTTTGTCAGAATAGACAAAAACACAGCTAGATGTATGTCTACAGCAGTCTAGTTTATAAAAAAAGAAAAAGAGAAATCTTCTGCTAAGGAATAATTAGGATGTGAAAAACTCTTAGCCATAAGCATTCCTCTGGGCTGACAACAGCGAGAAAGACGCTTCACAGTGGGTTTCATAGGGCTGCAGAGATTGATGCTAGCTAAGAATCTGTCCATGTAATTCTAAGGAGAGAAAGATAAAGACACAGAAAACAGAAATACAATGCCTCCCTTTTCTCTGCATCTGTGTTAAGACTTAAGCATAATGTGTCCAAACATGCAGTTGGAAACATTTTAAGAATAGAGACGTACCCATCAAGTGGGAGGAGGACAGGCTTGCTGAACATTTCAGTCTCTATATACAAGCTTTTTGTTTCAATGACTGGTTGTCATTCTGGGTCATTGCTGATAAAGATCCCACTAGAAGGGAGTAAAAGATTTACCCTAGATTAGGCAGTGTCTATGTCATTATGAATTCTGCTCTCAGAGTCATGCAGGTGGCATGAAACTTTATAGGCAGCACACACTGGTGCCTAAACAAAGGATCATTTTTGTTTGGCATTTTACCAGACTTTATAAAGTAACATTATGTCACATAATGTACAATATATAGAGCACATTTTGGGGAAATGTTTACAATTTTCAACAGATACTGAAATAGCTGATCTAATTGAATCTGTGGTGCCTGCAAAATGTCAGTTCAAATACCATAAAACATTACTGCTGACTTATCTAGAACAGGTTGCTTGCTCTGTTTTTCATAGATTCATAATATGCAGTAACATCAACTGTAATATAACATGATACATATTTTAAAACATATATAAAACTCTCTACAGAGAGGTTTTTTCACAAACAAGTCTTAGGAAACAACAGTCTTTCTAGTCAAGTGGCCTGTTGGTGGTTCATCAGTATCTCACTTTCTCTTATCCAAAAAAATAAAACAGCAATAAAGCCTTAGAGGCTACAAAAGTTTAGATCCCCATCACTGTCATCTTTGTTTTCATCCTCCTTGTATTGAGATTTGCCTGTCATATCTTGTTCTGGTTTTGACTGTAAGGCCCAAATCCATAAAGGGACTGGCCATATATATTTTGCGTTCCAGGTGGCACTGGATAAAATATGTGAACAGTATTAGACCTATGATAGGATTTGCAGATCAAGACCCTGATCACCGTACCATGAGTGCCCTCCTCACTAAGCTAGAAAGCTTGCTTTTGGTAGAGTGAATAGTGGCATCTAAGCTACATAGCTGGTGGAAGGAAAGTGGAGAATACTCCCTGCATTTAATTCAACTAACCTCTGCTTCTAGCCTGACAGTCAACACACGGCCTTTGGAGACATCCGATTTGAACTTCAGTCCACACTGATTTGGGAAAGAACTGCACTTGTTTGTCACTTTTTGTTGAGTGCTTTTAACACTACTGCAATGCTAAAAGCTGGGATATATAATTGCTATGGTGTGAATTTCTCTAATATAGCTTTTGACATCTATATGGGACACATCTGCCTCTAAGTTAGTCTAAACTACTTTTATAAACAGACAACAGAAATAGGCACTTCTTGGGTCAATTCAGCTGACACATTTTAGATGTTTACATTGGTTTGAGGTAAATCACTCCTTAGCAGTGTACATTCCTCCTCACTGACTACAAAAGAAGATTTAGCAGAAATGGTTGAGATGTTAGTGCCTAGAGGTTAAACTCTTACCTTTGATTGGATAAAACCTACCTCAACAGATCTTTGAAGAGATGAGCCAGTGCCTGTCTTCAGAACTGTGACTTAGCTGCCAACCCTGGAGCCTTTTTATAGCTTTCAAGTTAGAAGTAAGAATTACTAACAATCAATTAGGTGACACTTACAGATATTCTGTTGAAAGGAAGTGAGTTTTTTCTTTCACCTGTAGGTGGAAACCTCAACATGAGTGGGAGTTCATTGTCACGGTATTATCTCTTTGAGACATAGACCTTTTTTTATTATTTAAAGCTTACTAACTAAATGCCGTTATAACATTAGAATCATAGAATCA